>JAVQJF010055859.1:0-10704 GCA_036023855.1 Gadopsis marmoratus | reverse complement strand
TGTTGGATTCTCTCCCCACGCGCATCAATGACCACCGTTGGTGGGTCCTGACCCCTGAACACCCCACAACAGCTGCAGTCTTGGAGATGCTCTGACCCAGTCGTCCAGCCATCACAGTTTGGTTCCTTGTCAAAGTCGCTCACATCCTTCCGCTTGCGCATTTATCCTGCTTCAACACATCAACTTGGAGGAGAAAATGCTCACTTGCTGCCTCATATACCCCCCCCCCCTCCACTGACAGGTGCCATGGTAACCAGATAATCAATGTTCTTCGCGTCACCTGTCAGTGGTCATAAAGTTATGGCTGATCTGTGTAACTAAGTGAAAATTTTGAGGTACTTGTATTTTCCACTTTAAGCTACTTCTGCTACATTTCCTTTTTTAGTGCACAACATTTATTTGACAACACTGAATACTTGTTATTTTGCAGATTAAGATGAAGTCAAAATGAAATTAATCAATCAACGGGATGATGATGACGGGAATCATAACTGGTCAGTCCCGCCCACACACCCACCCAAACCAATCATGAGCAGACTCACAGTTGTCAATCAGGACGTCTCACGCCTTTTTATAGCATCAAATAACTAATTAAGACCAAACTTATTGGCATAATGAACACTTGAACAAACATCAGCGCGATAAGAACAACCTAAAATGTCAGAACCCATCTTTGGCAAACATTTTATTTAACGTGGACTTTGACTTTTCAGTTTAGCTAACATGGAGGGGGCGAGGTTTATGAGCTATACAGCAACCAGCCACCAGGGGGCAATCCAGATGTTTTGGCTTCAATTTAGGGGAGTGGTCATGTCATCCATCTTAATATACAGTCTGTAATTTGAACTAAAAAAGGTGCCCCCCCTCCCCCTCCCCAGGATCAAATGAACCCAAGCAGATTTTTAGCCTCGTAAGAACTAAGCGGCCATATTTGTCAAAACAACAGTCTGTTCATCCAAACGCACTTCTCACCACAAGGGGGCAGTAAAGCACCGTTTGGTTGGTTGTTGGTTTGTTTGCCAACAGAATGAAGCGGAATCAACATCTTTGTTGTTTTTACTTTTCGACACGTAATCTGGGTTTTTAAATTTAACCCCACACGGTCTAAATCCAAGCCAAAAAAAACACACACAGTCAGAAGGTAAAGCCTGGATCCTACAATAAGTCTAGTTTTATGACTAGTGTATAACACCAACAGCTGAATCAATATTAGTTTACACTGGGTCACAGTGGACACACACACACACACACAGTGCTTTCCTTTCATAAACACACACACATCTCCCAGAATATATTATTATTATTATTGCAGATTTACACACACACACACACACACACACACACACACTAGCTTTTATTCTATTACACACTCGCTGTAGGTCAGCTTGTCCATGTAAGGAAACACACACACACACGCACACAAGTGATAACAGTAATGTAATAAAAACACACACACACAGCGCTGGTTATTATAAAAAATGATAAACATTCAACGAGTTGTAAAGTTTTACTGTGATGAACTAACATATCAACTTTATTAACGGCTGACGGCTCGTTCTCAGGCTGCCCCCCCCCATGAAGTCAGAAACATTACACTGCTTTATGGTGACAAAGTCACTTTAAAAGGAGAGAGAAAGAAGACGTCTCTGCAAAACAGAAACTATTTTCGTTATTTAAAAGATTAAGGTTGAGAGTTTCACTTTAGAAGCTTAAACTTAGTGTTTTATCATAAAGTAAAAAGGAGGAGTTACACCGAATGCATGTCCTTTTACTTTGTCGCTTCAGCACTTTGTGCCTAATTTCTATGACGAGGCGGGATATCGAACCTTAATAATGACTGAAATGTGTCCGTGACACCAAGGATTCAAAGCTGCAGAACATCGAAATCCGGCATCAAATGTCCAGTCAGATTCGTGATCTAGTTACTTTATTATTTGATCAGAAAGTTCGTGATACAAATCAAAACATTTTTAAAACTGTCCCTCGTGAGTCTGACCATGGTTATAGGAGCGTACGGCTAAATCAATAGTGTAGTCTTCAGGTGGCATCACCTCTATAGTTACTACCTTTATATGTCCACTTTTTGTTGCCTAAACCTAAACATCCACCCTCTCCAGTGTCCAGCGGCGCTTTGTATAAGTCAACATTGAAGCTGCTCCCTACGACTTGTGTGCTTTCTAAAAATGTAGTTTGTTAAAGAAAACACAGTCCCGGCAGCAATTAACGACTACGTTTTGAAATAGGAACCCAGCATGTCCTCAGGTTCTACCTATCCACCAAACTCCATAGAAACTTGCTAACTAAATAGAGTAACAGCCAAAACCTTTGATAATAAAAAGGTTATTATAAAATACTAAGCGCTGTTAGTAGGCTGTGACCTTTATCAACCTCGACGTCTCTGGCTCAGACAAGTATTGTAATTCCCCCCCCTCAAGCTACGGAGGCTTGTAGATGACAAAAACAATACAATCACATTTCCCCAACAGAGGGAGAAGTAATCTGGCTAATTAGAGCAGAGATCCAGGAGAAACGTCCACGGAGGAGGTAATATATCACCGCGCTAACTACTGGAACAATAAAACTGCTTTGTCATTTGCTTTTCTTGGCATGAGAACAGGGGCTTTTCATCCCTCGTAGGTTAAATATTCAGCTGTGTTTGTTGGTGTTGGTGGTGGTGGTGGTGGTGGGGGCTCCAAAACAGAAAGTAAAGACCAATTACTGCCCCGCCGTTATTGATCAATGGTCCCCCAGCAGAGATATTATGGTCATATTGTTCAATAGAAAAAGAAAAATGTATGACTTTCTACTTTTCTACTTTCTCCTGGACGCACAAAAAACTCATTATGTTCTTTAGCTGCTGCTGCCGTTTGATTTTAATCCAATCTGATCCAAACAAGGAGTCAACAAGCACCGTCGGAGGAAGTGGAGCAGCCCAGTCTGCAGCTTCAACGGTGTCCGACTTCATAAGGCTGTCGATGGCATTTGATTACACACAAACCGTATCGCTTTATAGGCCTGTTAACTCTGTTATCAGATAGTCAATGGGAAGAGGGAGAAGGGGAGTTTGCTTCTGTTGTTGTTGGGTCATGCTAACAACGTACAACGTCACCTCCCAAACTTCCTCTTTTTCCTCTTTCCTGTCAATTGCGGCATCTTTTCCATTAATCTTCTCTTCAAGACATTTGATTTTCTGTAGGTGGCCATATTTCCTTTGTCTAGCTCATACCAACTGCCCAAATCTTACTGTTTTACACTGCATTTTAAAAGGGTTTGGAAGTACAGCAACACTGTGGGCTAAAGAGCACCATTAAAAGTATGCCAAATTAGACAACTATCACTGGCTACACAAGGAACCTTAAAAACACGATGAGTCTCAGGCAAGTTCTGCAGCTCTGGAGGAGCGTCTTTTCATCTATGATTGATGATGGATTTATGGATTTACTTATTCCAGAGATAATTACATTTTCGGAAAGAGACTGAATCTAAAAACATGTGAATAGGACACTTTAATCGCCTCAGTGAGTTAATGGTTAAGTGGCTCAAACTACCAAAACTAACTTCCTGTTGTGCTCAGAACGCCTGCATCCACCTGTTCACCTCACACAGCATCTGTGGCCTTATGTCTCTCCCTGCTCTAAACTCTTAAAATGCATTTATCCCTAAAGAGCTGAAAGATTTGCTTTCTCAATCTCCTCATTTGAAGTCCAAAAACATTAAACAACAACAACAACAAAAAAAAAAAAATGGGTAACAGGTTTTGATTATTTCCTAGAAAGCTTCATGAAATGAACTTTATACTTTGGTCTCAATCATAAGGAAAATAGGAATTTCCTTGGAAAGAATTATTCCATTTAAACCAAATATGTAGATCATTTTAATTATTAGAAGCTTTATTCTCCATATGTTTAATTGTGCGTTTCCTGTAGGCTATTTTTCATATTTTACTAAAAACAGTCAAAAGGTTATTTGACCCCCCTCAACTCTTTAACTGTATCAACTGAAAGTTTTCTGGAAGTAGCTGCGTAACATGACACTAAAAATACAAAGAGGAAATTATCAGGAAATCATGATGAAATTATAGACCCGTGAACAGAAACTCCGCGTTCACGATCGGGCTACAGTTAGACTGTTCAAGAGGCAAAGAGACACAAAAACACTTATTCGTATGAAAACTGGCGTCAGACGTGAGCTAAATGAGACCTGCTCACTTTCACTCCTCTGTTGCAGCGGGTGTACTAGCTCAGAGTGGTGCAATGCCTCATATCAGGGGCCACCCAAGAACATTATGCTCCAAAACACAATCTATTTAATACAAAATGACACAGTTTCTGCCATCAGGGGATTTCAGCAGGTCTCCGAACCTGGAGCGTTGTCATTTCACATTAAAGGCCACAAGGTGTGATGGAGCATGGTGCTGTGGGCTCTGACAGAGGAGGAAATGAAGAGTTGTCCTGGCTCTACTTCACACACACACACACACACAACACTGTCGGTTAAAAAACCAACAGTGCTGCGTGTGTGTGAAGTTTCATGAGAAGTTATTGATACACTGGATCATGTCGTGGTTTCAGACATGTGGATGAACCGATGCTACCTGGAGAATTCAAGTTTCTGATCCACTATGTGTGCAGGTGCTTCTTCTTCAGATGTGGTTGGTGGTAGAGGCCAGTAAAACAACGGCCGACACGCCGAAACAAAATGACAAATCTGGACGCCAACGCACATGAGGCAAACTCCACTGATCTTTAGTGTCATTCATAAATTATCTGAGGCTGCGAGAGACAAAAAACGCCAGAAGATATTACCACGTTTTTGATGGTAAACATTATACCGACTTATGAGCATGCAAGCATCGTCCCCGTGAGCATGTTAGCATTTAGCTCAAAGTGCCACTGTGCTTAAAATGGTAACTCCCTAAATGACTAATAGGTACCAAAGGTTGTGGAATTGGTCCAGTAGATCGCCTCGGGCTGCAAGAGCGGAGGTGATCTACTGGACTGATTCCAAAACTTTTGCTAAGTATTAGTCATTTATGCCTACGAAATTTGTAGAACTAGGGTCCAGGTTTACAAATGCCGAAGTTCCCCTTTAAGCACAGCCTCGCCTCACAGGACATGCCAGCATGGCTGTAGACTCTTAAAACCTGCTTACAAATGAATGCAAATGATCCGTCTTTGTGTTCGTGTGTCCTCGTGTTTCCTTCCTCCTGGCAACCTGTCTGTCTTTCCAAGATGTATAAACTCCTGTCTGTCTGTCTGTCTGTCCGTCTGCCTGCCTGCCTGCCTCAGCGGTGAATAGTTAAGAAGCTCATGAGTTCACTGGTGTTTCCAGTAAATATCATGGCCGGCGTGTGACACATCGCCGCTCGCTCGGTGTCTGTGACAGTCATTCCCTTTCCTGGAAGTAGACGGCCGGTTATAAAACGTGACTCCGTTTCTGCCTGGTTAGATTTCACAGACACCGCCCACAAACCCAACTCTGTGCTTTTTAATAAACCGCCTTGTTATTGCCCTCATTATGCTGTCGTAGTCTAGTTAATCTGTTTTTCAGGGAGTCCAGTGAGCTCTGTGGATCGTGCTGATTCAGCCTTAACCAGCTTTAATGGAGTCAGCATTAGTCTTCTATTAATTATAGCTGACTGATAATTTTCCTGTTTTGTTCTTTTTTTATTTTACAGTGTGCAGTAAATGAAGCCGTCGGTGCTGCGTTTCTTGTTGTACTGTTGATATTTGGGTTGATTTGGATTATTTATGATGAATAATTATTGTGACGCACTTTGTAACTTTTGAAAATTGCTGTAAATTAAGTTTTACTCAATATTAACTCAATATGTACATTTACTCAAATTCAATTTTGACATACTTGTAGTTGAAGTTGTGTCCAACTTCTGCTATGTCTATATTTTTTGTTTTATTTCTGTTACTATGTCCATAATTATGGTTTAAATTTTGCATCCATATTTTACTTCATAGCGTTTTTTATATTGTGTATATAGAGGCACAGGCTAGGAGGCTAGGAACCCTCCAGAAAAGCATACTTCACTTGAGTACCACGCCACTGCATTTCAGAGGGAAATACTCCGCTAGTGACATTTATGTGACAGATATAGAATACAGCAATCACAGGGCTCATTTGTCAGCGTAAGAAGTACTTTTACTTGACTTTTACTTTTACTACTACTACTACTACTTGATATTTGCGGTACATTTTGCTGATAACACCTCTGTACTTTTACAAAATGCTGCATGGCTACTTTCATTTATGCAAATATCCCAAAGGCTGCAAAGCTTTACCAAAATAATGACGTCACAACGGGGAAGGTGGAGCGCTGCGATGACCACAGCATAAATTAACTTCATCACTAACGACGTCACGGTAGGTAACGCTGACGACGAGGACGATGACGATGTAAGCGATCAGCTGTTCCTGAAGTTGTCGTTTTAGTGTCGCACTAAAGGCTGAGATACTAACATGGAGGCCTGCTGCTGCTGCTGATGATGACGATGATTATTACTATGATGATGTCGCAGTGCGAGCTGGAACATTATGATGTCACCACCGGGAGGCTAAAAGGTAGTCTGCAAATTATACGGCAGCCCCCGATAAACCATGACTCAAATATCCAGGAAAAACAGCCAATTTTGGACAAATCTGTATATGACAAATACACCAAGGAGCTTCGTTATAGATTGGTATTGACCATTTTACCAAAAAAGGAACAAAAGAAAGAAAACCACAGAGAGAGAGATGGGTTTGTCTTTTCGAGGGCACATACAGCTCTGGAGACCACTCCAAAAAGTTAATTTTAATCAAACACATACCTATAAATAGTAAAACCAAAGAATTTTGCGGTGGTCTCTTCATTTTTTCCAGAGCTGTATGTACAGCATATATATCGCACCGCGACCCGGCCCCAGATTAGCGGCAGTAAATGGATAGCACCATATTTCATTTAATGCGAGTTGTTCTTTGAACGCAGGCGTATTTCCAACTCACAAGGGCCCATTCTCTGCCAACACATGCCCCCTCAACCACCCCTCCACGGGCCAGCACAGTCTATATTTACAACCCAGCACATGACAGCATTTCAGAAAGAGCAACAGGAAGTTTAAAGCGCCGGCGTCTCCATTTAAAAGACGCTTTGGTAGATTCAGCGACGTGCCGACAGCGACTTTGGATTGTAATCAACAGGCGTTTTCTGTCAGATTGTCATTTCCGCTGCTGCTTGTCATCAGAATGTCTTTAAGAGAACTAATAATCTGTCATTTGTGTAGTTAACACAAGTTAATAGTGAATAATTGTGGCTGGAAAAGGTGCATGTGGCCTATAGCATGAAGCAAAATGGAGGGAGGGAGGGAGTGAAGAAGAATGTGGCTTTTGTAGGTCACCCCAAACAAAGCATAAGGGAACGCACCCCACACACACACACACACACACACACACACACACTTGACAGGCTGGTAGAGCACTCTGAACCCTCCACGACTAACCTACAACCATCCCGTTAGGAATATGTGTGCACACACACACACACAGGTGCATACATTCAGGCCAACATGTTCTTTGTCACTTTTTGTCCCATGCGCACACACACACACACACACACTTACACACACACACACACACACACACACTTACACACAAGACGAGATCAAGAAAGAGTTTTCACGAACAGCAAGGCCTGTGGTATTTGTTGGCCTCAAGTGGGTCACACACACACACACACACACACACACACACACACACACACACGCGCGCGCACAGGACAAATAATCATGCAGCTTTCATCCTCCAAGGCAGGAAATGCTGCTTTTAAGCTCTGTGTGTTTGAGTTAAAAGAGCAGTTCACACATACACAAACTTTGTCATCCATTATATAAACACACACACAACTTTTGGAAGTGTTACAGATGCTTGAATGCTTGTTTGTGCACAAACACACACACACACACACAAGCTTTTAAACTAGATAAACACACAAGCATTAAGCACACATTATTTCTCTCTTTACATACCGGCAACATTAGAGCAAAAACATTTTTTAAAAAAACTACAAACATGGCTGAGATTTGACAAAATCCTGAAAGAATCCAAACAACAACCGTGGACAGATTTGTCTCTCTCACACACATACACACACACACAAAAGGAAAAAGGGAAAGGGGAAAGAAGGTCGTTACGAAGGAAGGGCGAGAGGAGGGAAATTCATATTTTAAAAAAAAAGGAAATACGGAAATGAGGAAGGAAAGATGAGGTAAGAAAGGAGGCAGAGTTGGAAAGAAGGGAGGAAGAAAAAAAAAAAGAGATGACAGGGCAAAACAAATTAATTAAAAAGGAAAGAGAAAGTAGAGGAAGAAGGAGAGAAAGGAAGAAAAAGAAGGGAGATAGCAACTGATTGAAAGTAAAAAGGAGAGGCAGGCGGAGGGAAAACACGGGGGTCCATGAGTGAATCAAATCATCTCGCAGAGAAGAAGAAAAGAACACAGAAGAAGACAGATGTTTGACAGGCAAGAGAAACAACTGAGAGGACGGAGAGAAAGAGGAGCAGTGGGAGGGGAGTGATTAATGAACAAGGAAGAAGAAGAAGACGAAGACATTCCCTCTGTCCATCTATTGTGGGGAAACAAGAGAACGGAAAGGAAGAAAAATTAAATGCAAAACAACAAAATAAACATGCTGCAAAAGAAAAAAAGAGAAATTCCCTGCATGCAGATTCCATCGTAAGTCCTTCTCCACTTTCTTCCAAAAAAAAGTTCAAAAAGTCATCGGTGTCAAGATAACATCATTGTCCTGCAGAAACATCACACGTATCCGACGCCACACCCTTAGCATGAGCCGAGCTGCAAAAACACTGGATTTAAACTGGGAGTTTCTTATTGGAAATCTGGATGTTTCTCTTGCAGGAGGTGGCTAATGTCTGCCTCGTTTGTGTTGGGTGATGTTTAGCAAACAGGCAATAATAAAGTCAAAGACAATAAAGTGGTGAGTGTAAAAATGTATTCAACAAATATTTTTGACAAAAAAAGCAAGTTTTTAAAAACAAAAATTCAAAGAGACTATATCAGGATTTGTTTCATGTTTTTAAGACTGAACAGAGCACATTTAGTCTCCCCCTGTGACCCAGGCTAAAGAAAGCACTCCTGTCACTTGAGTCCCTCCAGAAAAAAGATGGTGGTCTACTTTAGTGCCACGATCCACAGTTTGAGAATCGCTAGTGTGAACAAAGGGAAATGTTGAAAGACATCTTGCAGACGTCTCTAACACTTGTCTAGTTTTGTAAAGACGTAGCTGAGTAGATGTGAAGTATCTCAATCAGGTGAACACCGGTTGAAACGAGCCGTCAGTGTTATGCTGAACAGTTTCTTTCTCCAATAAAGTAACTTCTTTAGCTATTGTTGATAAGAAAAAATGGCACCCATGAAGCACTCCAACATCTACATATCTTACTGGTTATTTCTGGTATGTGTTCATGACTGTTATTTAACAAAAAAGAAAAATCGCCTTTTGAAAATGTAACTGTTGACTAGCCGAAGGAATTTTTTTATTTATTTTTTTTTACCTCAGCTCAGGTTTAAATGATATTTAAGCATTACATTTTGTGTTTGTACGTGCTTTAATTGAGGGTTATAAAAAGCCCTTTTCAAACATCCCTCTTTAAAGTACAGACTGAAGCTGTTTAAACTCAGAAGACCATTGTCGGGTTGAGCTTAAACTTGTGTTTCAATTAAACTCAAAAGCACATTTAAAGCTACACCAACCAATAAAAAACTGAAAAACATACAAGATGTCTTTTTTTTATTTTTGCTGAGGAAGGTGACTTTTGGGAGAAAAACCCGTGGCTCATTTAAACTGGTGTTCATCTTATTAAGAAATGTCTAATAGTTTTCCTTCAAATGTTTAAATTCATCTTGAAGCCGTTTAAACTTTTGTTTCCGTTTAAAATCACGCGTCCTGTGTCAAACCCGCATCTAAACCCAACTTAAAACAAAGGAGCCAGAAGTTGATGTTATGGAGAAAGTGGCCGGCGGCTTGTCTAAGCCGGCATTCCACAGGGCTCCCGATTAAGACGCTTTTAAATTGAGATATATTGTATTTTACCTCAACGTTTCTAGTTAAATTCAAGATGAAACTTCTTAATCGTGTGTTTCGATTCAAACTCACAAGTCTTGTGTCAAGTTGAGCTAAAACAACTTGTTGTAGCCGCAGCAAGATAGGCAAAAAACCAGAAGAACAAAAAAGAAATGAAATGCAGAGTTTCATCAAGGATCCACCCTGCTGAATGTCTATCTGACTGACTATCTGCCTGTCAATCAGTGTATGTGTAGCAGTATTGTTGATGTTAACACAACCTCAGACAGACAGATAATAGAGCAGCTGGAGCATGAAATCACATAGAAAGACAGAGCGAGAGAGAAAAAGAACGAGAGAGAGACATGCAGATAGAGAAAGGGGGATGAAATAGAGAGAGACATGGGGATATCTGATTACAGGCAGAAAAACTAAAAAACAGACCGAAGAGAAAGACTAAAGAGAAATAAAAAATAAAAAAAGAAGAGAGAAGTGGGGGGTTGCTGACAATGGGCGAGAGAGTATGACACGGGGTCACGGTGAGAGAGAGAGAGAGACCGAGAGATGAAGAGAAAGAAGTGGGGGAGGGAGAGGAACACAGAGAGAAAGAAACAGACACCAAATTCATTGTTTTCA
>JAVQJF010055854.1:0-49438 GCA_036023855.1 Gadopsis marmoratus | reverse complement strand
AGATTATACCCACGCCAAATGTTGAGGCTCGGTGGTTATAAAACGTCAATACATGTCGGGCGACCAAAACACTGCAAGTCGCCTTCGGGGTGTTTTTTAAATGGGTTTTCATAATTGTTTGGGCCCCCCCCCCCCCCCTTTTTTTTGTCAGCCAGTGAGTCCTCACGCGCTCAGAGGGAGTGTTGTGAGTGTCCTTCTGCCTGGTCAATTAATGTAATATGCTTACACTTTTAGCTCAAAAACAGGTGTGGATTGGTGATGACGGTGAGGCATGACTGGCAGTACTTCATGGCTGCACATGGATGCCCCTCAAGTAGCCAGACAGACCAAAGGATATGGGGTAGCAGCTGGCTTGGGGCCCTGAATAACCACTGACCCCTAAGCAGCAGACCAGGCAGGCGCACACAGCCACCTGTGTCACAAGGCTCCAGACATCTTGGCAGTTGTTCGCAATAAACCCTCAATTATCTGTCGCCCGAGTCCTTCCGATTGCTTCAAGTAAGTGACAGTGAAATTACAGGTTAATGTCCCTTCTCCCCTCTGTGTGATTTAAAGTGTAGGCGGCATGATAAACAAATATCTGAGCCATCAGATAAGTTGCCTAATAAATGCGGAAGTGTGGGATTCTGATCTCAAGCTCAGATCACCTGAAAAGTAAAGGTGTGAGGGAGATTTGTGATCATATGTTCTACGATGGTAATTTATTGTCTGGGAAATATTACAGAAATAGCTGCTGTAACAGAATCTTTTAACTGGGCGGGGGGGGGCTGTAAAACACTGAAGACAAGACAATCTGTAAATCATAGCACAGAGTTATGGATGTCTATGCAAGGATTTTGATTTTGATTTCACATAAAATAGAGGCAGTACAGGCCACACTGCTATCCACCATTGATTGGTATATTGAATACAAGTTACACAGCAAGAAGGAAGTCGGAGGCACCATGTTTGTAACATCCTCACTGATTTTTATTTCCTATAGTTACATCACATCATTTACATCAAGTTTGCTGCAGCAAAACACCAGGATAGAATCAGACAGGCAAAATAAAGGTTTCAATTGTAAAATACAGCTCTATTGCTATAAACATTATAAAGTTTGATTCATGCCTTTTGGTACCACAGAACAGCATCTGATCAGCAAGTGTTCAAGGATGGGCCTTGAGCAGCTGCTCTTAAATTGTCCTCCTGCTGGCAAAATGGTGAACTGTCACATTAAAGGCAAAGGATGCTGCTCTACAGCAACCTAATGGGTGGATGTGCTGCCATTTTCTCTTTCAACATTTTAATAAAAAGTAAATAAAACAAATTCTTGCTAGAACCAAGATGATACTGGTGAGGAAATAATAATTAAGAATAAAGATTACCAATGTTATTTTCAGGAAGCAAGTGAGGTGTCGATCACAAGTACGTCCAGGCAAGCAATGTTTTTTCATGTACAACAAAGTCAAACAACAGGGAAATAAATCCTACTGCCATACATACTCTGTGCACGAGCCAACAGACATCCAAATTCCAAAGCAACAATAAGCTCCCAGAGAGGTCATAGAAAGTGAGAGCATCAGCAGCACATGCTATATTATGTCATAGTCAATCTTGTTGGTGTGTATTGCTGGCCAAAGCAGAAGAGACCTGAACTGATCAACCCAAGGTCTCATTGTGACAGATGAGATGAACATGAGGGGAGTCAGGTGGTAATCCTGCAGGACATCTCGAGACATTTAGAGTTAACATGCTGGAGAACCAGCAGAAGGTCGAACGGGCCGAATTCATCTCATCATGCAGAGAGATGGGAAATGCCATGGCTTGCCATTGTGGACCACGAAGATCCTTTGCTGTCAGACTTAAGACCTCTCAAGTTCACTTGAGCTGTCAGCAGCTGTCTTGAAACAGACACCCCAGCAGGAGGGCTAGAGACCCTATCCCTTTCTAAAACAGGCAATAGGGCACGTGGAGGACATTGGAGCAGGGCAGACATGGATGTTTTGGAGACACTGGGTGCTTTCTTGCCCCATTGAACCTGACAGGCAGCTGGAGGGTAGTCATTCAATGTGACATCATTGGCTAGAGGACCATGTGAGTCTGGATGCGTAGCCTGGAGGAAACCACCTCAAGATAGAGGCACCCAATCAACCAGCAAGATCTGGTGTAACTACAGGCTGTCCAATTGCACATTTAAGAGTGCCTGCTTAGGAGTAAAAACATTACTTGCCTAGTGTGAAAAATGACAACATATAGACTCTTTCCTACTGCGAAGTGTAAGAGTGACATTGAAGATATCTTTAGTAGACATTAACATGTGAGATTAACAACAATCTAAAAGGGTTCATCAGGAAATTGGCTGAAACTGAAACAAAAAGAACTAAACTGGAGCGGGACATGCTGTTGCTGGTAGATGACGTACATCAAAGAAATCCTATGACAAGGTTCATTTAGTATCACGCTAACAAACGCAGACAATGGAGAATGCACACGAAGCGCCTCCAAGCAAAATAAATGCCAGCTTCATTGGTGTGGTTTGCATCCCTGATAAAAGGAAAAAATAAAGATGTGGTGTAACATCCCTTCAGATGTCCAAACCAAGGCTAAAACTGCTATCTTTGTATCTTTAACTCACCTTAACAAAAATTTAACTAACAGCAGTTTGGGCCCTGGTCTACATGTTTATACAATAAAGTCTCTCTTGGCAGGTCAGTCTTCTAAAAAGAGATTTTGATCTCAATAAGACTGCCTTATTAGATAAAGTGACATACAGTACAGTATGCCTGCATTATATTTTCAAGGTAGCTAACATAATGCTTATTTTTCTTATAGAAGCTTATTGGACTCAATGTTCTAGTGTGAGGACGGCACACATTGACCTGTCGCCGTCAAACTGCTAAACATGTGTGACTGTAGTGCTGCAGATAGAGTCACAGTGTCTTTCAAAGTGTATAAACCCGAGAGAGCAGCTGCTTCTTTAACGCTGAAGCAAGGCCCCGTCTTTATCGCGCTCTTCGAGATCCTGGCAGATATTGCCACACTACCTTATCTCAACTCAGAAATTGATGGCCATTTAATCTTCCACTTTTTCCATTTGCTGCCGCTTTCAGCAAAATGGATTAGCTTTCACCCCTACGCATTTCTGAAGGACATCGTCACATTTCAGCGAGACATTAACAGAAATTTGCTCACAGCTCTGCTCTCATCCCCTTTAAACATAACCTAAATAAAAAGAGAAGACAGCAGCATGTTCTTTAACATGTTTCCTTAGGCATTGCTTCAACAGTCCCCGATGCAGTGGTCACCAAACCGGGTGGAGGAGAAAAACGATTTTCTGTTTCTGTGCTTTTAGAACAGTAGAAAATTTTACAAAGACTAACAAAAACTCAGACCGAGTCCATGTTGTGATACAGAAAATGAGGTTTATTCTCATGTTAATGTCTCAACATACAAATCACATTCTTTTTAATAAAAGAAAAGTTCAATCAGTACCTGGCATCTAGACCCTTTCTAAAAATACAACCATTTCACATTGTTTCCCTCTCTCTCTCTAACATATGCTATCTACTCAGAAAAATAGTAACATTACAGTTTGCGTCTGCTTACTCTAGCCCAATAGTCAAACTTGTGGACCAATTTTCCTTTGAAAAACTGTGCAAGAATAGATCCCTTTTTAATAATTCAAATAAGAAGTGATCCTTTTTTTCTAAGAATAAAAGGCCATCAATGAAATGTAAGGAACTGATGTGAGAAACATGAGCAGAAATTATAGTACCTATTCATAGTCTACTGTCAACCTAGGAACAGTCACGTGTTGAAGTTTAACAGAAACAAGTGCAAAACAGAAATAAAAAGGATAAAGTTGCCTTAGTGGATTTTGGCACAATAAGATAAAGGATATGGTTTTCGAGGAAGGGCAGAATATTTTTGTGCCCCCTGGATAAAAAAAAACACAATTAAATAACAATGAAAAGTCACTAACATTTAAACAGATCAGAGGAAAATCCTTTTAAGATATTACCCTGCAAATTTTGCTTCATAGTGTCTCTTAATGAGTACGCCGATAAGTGACTGACAACCAACCACGAAAAAACAAAAATAAATTCTTTTAAAAACATGCTAATACCTGCTAAAACATGACTTGACCGTCAGACGTTCCTAGGCATATGACCTAGTGAAAATACATGTAATATATATTTATATATATGCTTTTTTCAGATTTATCTGCATACTGTATATGTTATACTCTATATTGTTGTTAAATATATGTTTAAGAGAGAGGATGATAGTTACACAGTGGTCTGTCTAGCCCTGGAGTGCATTCTAAGGAGTTAACCCGTTGGCCGCCGCTTCGGCCTACCCTCAAAACCTCACCATTGTCATGCGCTCTACACAATACTGGTCTGAAATCAGCCCCTAAATCATCTAGTCCATTTTGGGTGAAATGATGCATTGGATTTGAAAACGGTAAATCCTCTTAAAGTTCTGGCTAAGAGACCATGGGCTGGTTTCAGATCAGGCGTCTTCTCCGAAGGCACTTCCGAAAGGCCCATAAACTGTCCACACGACCAACTACTATACAAACACAATGCATAGAGCAAACATCGATGTGTTTTGAGTTGTCATGGCCGTCACTGCTGGCAGTCAGGTTCAGTAAGACCACAGCTACATACTTCAAGAGGTTTGACGCTTTTGCACTTTTGTGATGAAACACCACAAGGAATGTGATGTCTGATCCTGGCATTCCATTTCTATAGCATCGTATTCATGCTAACAAACAACCATGATTCAACTCAACTGAAATTGTCATTACAATTGCGAACAGTCGTCTCAATATTTTCTATCTCTCTCTCTCTCACACACACACACACCAACAAACACACAATTAGTTGTCAGTCGTCGTCAAATGGGTGCATAATTGTAGGGAAACCACAAATTTCATTTGGTACACAAGTGGGTCAGGGGTGGCTGAACTTCATTAGTGTTGAGGTTTGTGTACACAAGGGGGGAGGACAGATGCATTCAAGCAAATAATGAACACCAATAGTCAGACTCGTCTTTTGACTGTAAACGGACGCTTACAATGCAGCATTACAAATACACAACCAGAAACCCTTAGGGAAGACTGAATGAACTTGAACATCGAGATCCAGTGCTACTAACCTGCTCCGAAGTACATCAGAAGCAAAGGAGGCTCTGATTATAAATCATAACAAAGACAAAATAAAAAAAATTCAATAATTTACATAACTAGCTCACTGTGGTGTACCTACTGGTATAGTGTGAAAGGTTAATTAGTGTTTGGGGAATGGAGATGAAAGCCGCAGCTTGCTGTAGTGGCAGCCGGTCTCCTCTAGGGGCAGCCGAGTGGAGTCCACAGGACTTTACTTTGTTCTTGATCAACTATAGTCATGATTTGAGTGCAAATGTAAGGGAGGGTGCCGCCTTGGACAATACCTGCAAAGAAAAGGTGACTCATTGAAAACAGATGGAGCTTTTATCATGAAAGAACTTACTGATGGATAAAAACATGTGATTGGCATATTATCTGAGGTCTATGTTTTTAGATGTTTTGATTGCATAGAAACCTGTGAAGAATTTGCTGTACTCTTGCTCTATCTTCTGTGCGCTTTCAAATTGCTCCTTGGAATGTTTTTGAGATACTTTGTCCCGCAGATAAACTGGATCTTTCTGCTCTCTGTGGAAAACAAACAACATGGGGATAGTCAGATCTGAGCCTTGTGAGGTTTGAATCCAACACCAGTGACCACTTAACGTTCTTACATTTTTATTGCAACTAATTAAGCTTTCAATCATTCAGAGCTTCTAATATTTAACTGATAAAAGTATCTGCTCAAATTTAGAATTCACTTGTTAATTGTTTTGCCAGTGAGGGTCATGGGAGAGAAGTATTTTCTGAAAATTAGACATGTATGTCTTGTTTATCAGGTATTGAGGTACTTATATATCAACAATACTCTGTTGAATCCTGCCAAATATTTATAAACATACAAGAAATAACAGTGAAGAAGGGATACAGCACAGAGACAAAAATAAAAAAGAACAGGCACATTTAAACAGCTGTTTGGGATTATGCAAGAGCTTCTGGTGGGGTGGAGGGCTTTGACACATGCATCGAAGGGTTCATGGTGAGGTGGAGAGTGTGAAGGCTTATCCTGCTCCATCCATCCTCCAGCCACCCCACCCCCCCACACAGGATGTCGCAACAGCAGTAATGTGTGTGTGGTTCAAAGAAACTACTTTGTATTAGGAATCAGGTTGCTACGTACTTGATCTGCTTGGCGTTTTTGTAGCGGACGAAGACAACAATTGGATAAATGTGAACGCTGTGGAGCCTTTCGATTGCGTGCGGGGCAATATCCAGCAAACAGTGACAGCCCTGTAACCCAAAAAAAACAAAAAAACA
Organism: Gadopsis marmoratus; assembly: GCA_036023855.1. Classification (NCBI taxonomy): domain Eukaryota; kingdom Metazoa; phylum Chordata; class Actinopteri; order Centrarchiformes; family Percichthyidae; genus Gadopsis; species Gadopsis marmoratus. Next base: position 43,029 of record JAVQJF010055854.1, on the reverse strand, counting down.
ACACTTCAAGACAAAATAATTGGAAACACTGTTTCATAAAGGCTAACAATTAACATTTGCTGTCACGAGCAGTACCCTTGCTTTCATTCATGGATGTCTTAAGAGTGAAGAGCTGCAATAGTGGTAGCTTATCTTGAGCAAAAGCAGAGATAAAAGACAAATTGAACCCACTTTATCTTCCCTGATATAATCTGATGAGAAAGAAAAGCACTGACAAATACCTTATCTGTTATTTCCTTTATAGAAGCAACAGTGGTCACATCAAAATGGCCACTCCTGCGCTTGTAGTCGATGAAGAGGCAGTCTTTGACGCCCCGCTCGATGGCTTGCTGGGATGCCTTCATCACCTCTGCAGACGTGAAAGAAAGAATGAATGAGTAAAGAAAACTGCCTATAGGTCAAAGCATGGATATTCCTCAAAGATTGGTGTAAACAAATTAAAATGTTCCCAACTAGGGTCCAAGAAAGGGTTGTACAGTAAAACAACTGCAATTTATTCCCCAGATTTGAAGGACTGACAAACATCTGGATGAGGGGAACTCACCTAGTACACATCTACAGAACTTCCCAGGAGAGTCCTTGACCAGCATCTCTTTGACAGGGTCAGTGAGCGGCCCAAGGATGAGTACCGGTCGGGGAGAGGCGCACGCCACCTTCTGGACCCGCTGATATGCCAGACTCACACAGTCTGATGCAAACAGCACACAGATCAATGAAAACATTTTTATGGTGCCATGTTGCCATTTTTATCCAAAACATCTGAAGCGTTCTTCTCACCATCAAGGAAGGGGATGGAGTCTGTGCTTATGGCGTCCAAAGCCACCATCTCTTTGCTGTCTTTGGAGCTGCTGCGCTTGTGTTTCTGTTTCCTCCTGAAGAAGGATCTGCGGGCCGCTGCAGAGAGGGTCTTACTGGAGTCTTCCTTCATTTCTGTCACACTGTGTCTGCGGTAAAACTCTTGGTCCATCCTACACACACAACCAAAACAACAGATTTAGTGCAGATATGTGCTATGTGTGCATCAGTTTATAAAAGGTAGGATTTGTGTTGTCTGTTTTAGGGACACTTAAGCCTGAGAATAGTTTGAAAACATTTTCACTAGTGAGGATTGTTTTACAGATGTCAACAGACAATTTGATGCCTTAAGGTTAAAGCAAAGGTTTAGGTTAGGCATGCAGCTCAGAGTCGAGGTGGGTTGGACAAAGTAATAAATCTTTATTGTAGGCTCCATATTCCACTACAGGAGTTCAGTTACAAAAATGTGTGATTTTAGCATTTGTTCAGAATTTACTGTTACTGGTAACAGTAAGTACAACAGTATGTATAAAGGTGAGTACAAACACAAAATCACTGTATTAGCCAAATGACATAAAATAAATTGTTTAGTAACATCAATCCCTGTCTGCAGTGACACACAGTCAGGAGGACAACAGGACCTTGCATTAAGTGCCAAAGGACAGTCCAAAACATATGGAGGAGAGGTAACATTAACTATGATTCCTACATTGTAGCAACGCGGCGTAGATTGTTGTAACAGGTGTTGTAAACTGTCCACTAGCTCAAAAATGTTTGTGTGTAAGCGTGCATTGCATTCTCCACCTACATGTATTTGCTGGGGATCTGCCCCCTCTGGATCTGCTGTGCATTCTCATCTAGCTGCCAGGCCATCCAGGTCCCAAAGCTGCCCTTTGGTAAAGACTCATCCACGTACAGGATGTCATCCTTCTTAAAACTGAGGTCCCCGTCGGCCTCCCCCACCCGGTCGTAAAGTGCTCTGGTGGGAGGGAGGGAGAGACAAAAGATAGATGGGGGGTTATGGAGAGTCAGGCAGAACGAGGGAGCAAAGGAGCATCACGTTGATAAAGTGACAGAGGAGGTGAGGTATCAGACAAGAAAAGGTGTGAAGAACACAAGATAAAGGCTCAGAGAGCTAGTAGGAGGGTAACAAAGGAAGTATAGAGAAATGTATTGACAGTATAGACCTTGCTTGCCTCCTGTTGGAGCCTCATAAGTTATTGCCAAGCAACCTATCTGTGGCAGCCAGGCAGACTGAGTGTATTTACTGCAAATGACATCACAAGCCCACTTGCCTATATGACAAGTGACTGCGGCAGCTGCGGCAACACGCCCTGACAGACTCCCAACAATACATCGCGACTATTTTAGAGCGCCATTTTCCATCCATATACAATGTATTTCTAACGGCCTGGAAAACACTGAGCGCTAATTTGGATGCGGTGTTGGGTGTGGAGTGTAGTGTAGCGAGTGGAGAGATTAGATAACCTAAATTTGTGGTGTGATTAGCATCATTGCAGTCACACAGTGGATCTAGGACATAATTGGTTAGATGAGAAAGATTTCAGTTTTTCCAAAGGGTGCTCCAGTGGTGGTTCTATATACAGTATAGCAGCATGGACAGAGATGAGGCTGCTTGGGGAATTAAAATTAGATTGGTCCTTTTAGAGAGCTGTAACACAACAGCACCCAACAATGACCTGAGTGCATGTGTATATCTGCATGTACCTAATATAAAAGGCATCCCCTGGGACATCTTTGAGCATGCTGAAGTCATCTGGTCGATGCTGCACCTTGAATGTAACCGTCTCCGCTGGCTTCAGCATCTCAACGTACACCTCTTCTGCTGTCTTATTCTTCATATTCACCGAGTTGTACTGAAACACACAAACGGTGATGAGAATGGGGGGAAAAGAACAAAAACAAACAGAGGGCAAGTGAACGTCACATCATGAAAAATAAGACAAACTAAGGGCGAGTGTTTACACCCATCTGTGAAATCATTTGCCGTGCCTGTGAAGGTTCCCCTAGTAAACGGTTATATTTCCTCCAGGCTTTCAGCTGTATTCAAGTGTCGCAGTATTGATTTATGCCACGTATGGGGGAAGAAAACAAACAGGACGCGAGACTGAAGGACAGGCCGATGCTGTGCTGCCGGATGACAAAGCCGCATGGCAATTCAGATAGCAGGGCCCTTTGCGGCGAAGAGCTAAGTGGGAGCATGCCAGGAATTGTCTATTGTGAGTTTGCCGAGCCCTGGATAGATCAGTGGCGTGAGACAGATTGCAGACGAGGAGATGATCAATGAAGAACAATGACAGGCAGGAAACAAACGCCAGCGCCTTCTGGCAGTGCTGGAGTGTAAAGCAACAGCAGCACACAAAGCCTTGTGACATCTTATACTGTAAGAGTTTTTGCTCTTTAATTTCTTACAAAAATCAACAGCTATTCTAAGTGAAACTGAAACTCCCACTTAAAAATATCTGTCTCTGCAGTTGGTTACACATCTGACTGAATAAAAACACTTTATGTACTCAAGAATTGTGAATATGACGAATGAAAAGCTGCATAAAATCATCATTTCTTGCACAGTTGCTGAAGTGTCTTTGCATTATGCGTCAGGTTGTGTGTCTATGCATGTGTGTGTGAGTCCACACCTCCAGAATGAGGTCCCCAGGGAGCAGCCCGTCGGGGCCTCTGGCAGGACTGTCCTCGTCCAGGCTCTCTATGTAGACCCCCCGTAGGTTCCCTCCACAGAGTGTGACTCCCACCTCCACCCCAGGCCTGCGCACCGTCACAAGCCGTGGCTCACCCACATTCCTGCTGCCCTCAGACGGCATTCTAGAGCACAGCAAGTGGTCATTTAGAGTTAATGAGGGGTAGTGGTGTGGCAGGGTGCAAGAATTTCTCACACCCAACTTGTTATTATGGCTGTTGGTTGGTTCCCCCCCCCCACCACATATAAATGTTTGTGTAGAGGTTTTACCTGATGAAATTGTGGGGGCTGGTAGTGGGTGTGGTCTGCTTGGAGGAGGGAGTGAGCGTGCCCTCGTCTTGTTCGCTGAGTGTATCGATATTGGAGTGATTGTCGGGGGTGGCGGCTCCGCTCCCCTGGGGAGTCGACTGAGTGCTGACTGGCTCCAGCCGGGAGCTGCACAAGAGAAAGTAAAAAGTAAAAAATATTTGTTGTAGTTTTGCCTCCATCAATAAAACCACTTTACACAAAGCCTTAGGTTTATTCACAGCAGAAGAATTACTGTATAATCTAGGCATGTTACAACAGCTATGTCGTTCGTTCCTTCTCCAAAATATCAATAATTAGTCTAAATCAAGACCAACTGTTCCTGAGCACAGAGTTAGCTGTTGGTTTCCGTTAAGTAAAAAAATGAAATCATGCTCTATTCAAATCGAATAAAGCATAGTGTAAGAAATGTTGCACTGAAGCTCACGTTGGTCTGCTCCTCACTGGGTGTGCCTTCTCAAAAGGTAGAAATCGGTGGACAATAAGTAACAAGAAATTGGGGGGTGCAAATGACCTGTTCAGCTAACCCTGGCACATTTCCATGGATGCTGTTACGTGTAAATGTTGATAAATGTGTACTGTATCCTATAGATAAAACACCTAAACAAAACAAACAGTACAGAAATGCTGAAGACTTTCTTTAGGTCAATTAACAGTGTCACCATTACATAGATTGTCCATCAGAGAGCAATGACACGTTTATTTTTGGGTCACAATAATTCAAATTTAAGGATAGGGATTCTTATAAAACATGTTTAAATTAAAATTGAAAATAATTTTTTAACTCAGATATCGGTATCCGACTCCAAATTCTAGTATCAGTTGGACTCCATCGTGCATATTATGAATATTTAAAGATGTTACTGTATACAGTTAAATACATCTTAATTCTTGACACCTGGGTGAACAACTGCTGTTTCAGAGATTCCTTTATGTTCATTCAGCTAAAAAAGTGTGAACGCAATGAAAAATGTATCATCTGGCCTCACTGCACAAAGACAAAATAAAAACAACCTAACTTTAAATGCATTTAGAAAACACCTGGCCATATAAAACAGTATAAATATCCACGGCATTCTTAAACTGAAACACTTATTGGAACTGATTCAGGAGTCAGCCAAGCGGCACACCTGGGAAACTAACCCCACACTGAACCTGTATAGACAATTGTATAAGAAAACATCATGTTACCTTGAGCGAGAGTGGTTGCCCAGCTGGTACATGTGCGGGTTGTACTGGGCCATAATGGTGATGGTGTCACACTGCTGGCCGATGATGAGGCGAGCTTGCTGCTCCGTGGCGTTTCGCAAGTTGATGCCATTATACTGATAAAGGAAGAGAAGTGTGATTAGGGAGAGTGTTTAAGGAGAGATGGGGTTACTAAAATAACACAGCATGTGCCCCGTCTATTAAGGGTTTTAGGTCATTAGTAGCATTGGTGGAGAAGGTGTTCATGAGAGAAGACAGGATTCGTTTTATACCCATTTTACAAGTCTTAAAAAAAGTGTGCAAATGATGTTCTGTAAAGAGACCAGCAAAGCTATTATTGCCTTGCTAACATCTGTAGTACTATTTTCAATCCAGAAGTGCTAAGTGCAATGCATACTCAGTTGTGGTTATGTAAAGACACTAATTCATATTTATTTATTTTTGTTCTAAAAACAGATATGCTTGGAAATGGATGTACTCTCAGGTATACTCTTGGATCACTGTAAAAATGTGAAAAGTGCACATTGTTCTAGAGCAGTTCACTTAGATCACAGCTAGGTTATTTAAGGAGAAGTGACAGGCATCACTGCAAAAGGGTCCACTATTGCATCACAACTAACCAGAAAGTACATCTTTGCACAGTTTTGGTAGGAACCATTCATTTACTTCAAAAACACAAAGCACATTCCTACCCAGTTTTTGTCTTCTGCATACTCAAACTGCGTACCTTCCACAAGGAGATGATGTGACACTGCAACAGAATTTCAGCTTGCGTAGCCATTTTATATGTACTGAAAACAACCTTTTCGGTGAACGCATTTCAGCAAGTATTACAATACTGGGAACTGTGACAACACTAATGAATACAGTCTTCCAGGAAGTGAAGCCATCTAGAATAAATGTACGGTGTGCCGCAAAATGACTGAGCTTTTGAAACAACCATATATATTAGTAGTATCAGTATTAGACAGCTCCTGTGTTGTTCTGCTCCCTGACAGGCATCTGACACTGCCTTCTTACTTATGCTGCTTGAAGCTATAACTTTTGCGACTTACAGCAGGCTGCTCATACCTCCAGCAATTGGTCTCCATACTCCAATCCTGCCTGGTGGGCGATGCTACCTCCTGTAACTTTAGAGACAAAGATCCCCCCGTTCTCCCCGCTGACGATGGAGATGCCCAGAGGCTCCGCGCCTTTGTGCACAATAACATTGCGGGGTTCCTCCAAGTATGGCCTGCTGGGAAAGAGGAAGGTGTATAAATGAATAGCATCCTAGAAAAGCAGTTACAGGATGCCACGCAGGAGCGAGCTGAGAAGGTGAGGTGATGCCACAGTTGGACTGACCAACTTATTTGCAGCCAGGTTAGCGCTCTAATTATGCAAAACACTATGGTCCAAATTAAACAGATTAACAATAGAAAGACGAAGTTGTGTTTAAAGATCTGTTACGCCTGAGCTTACATTCCCCCAACCCCCAGGCCTCTCTCCAAAGCGCCACTTTACGCCTGGCTTACAGAAGGAACCGGACAGGTTTAGAGTACAGAGAGACACTGTACTTGAAAGCACAAGCAAGTGAAATCCCTTCGCGTGAAGGAGATTTGCATGAACGTTGTGCGTCTTCATAACAAGCTGGCTTTGGACATGGCATACACTTCAATTAAGGTGATAAGAGGAATGGATTGGCAGCCAGAGATGGTGGTAAACAGAGTGGTGGTGTACAAACAAGGCCAAGACCCAGGAGCTCGAGGCTGAAAAATAATATCGTTGCATAACATACATACTGCACGCTAAAGGGTGACTTGGCTCAAGGACAAAATACACGCATGCATATTGACCATGTCACCATCATAAGGCATGGAAACTGCATGCAATATCTGAGATTCATGTGGGTTTTCTGAAATGGAGACAAGTGCAGACATATAAACACAACACTGAACCTTTGAAGTTCAGTGTAGCTAATCAGGTCTATCCTTTTTGTTTCCTAAGGCACTAATATTGTGGCATGCAATTTTCAGCAGTCTGAAAATTAAACCGCACTCTTGTGGGGGGTGGAAAAATTTTTTTAATTCTCCTCTCTTGCATTCCATATAGTGCATATGAACTGCACAAGTCTATTCTGCCCCTCTGTATTAGCTACCCAACTGCGCTGAAGCATGTGAACGACGTGGGCTCTGGGGGGAGGGTGGGGGCATTCCCTTGTTTGTAGCACTGTGAGGGAGAACGAACCTGAGGCTCCTGAGAGAGGAGAACCTCGGCCTTGCAGCCAGAGGAATCCTTAGAAAAGATCGGTTACGGTAAAGAGATCTGAAAGCGGAAGGTTGCAGAGAGGTGGGAGGAAGATAAAGATGAGAATGGAAGACAGATATCATACAGATACATACAGTTTCAGTGTAAAAGACTGAACGGTGTCGGCGATACAAACAGACAGAAATGCAGGAGGAAAGAATAAAATAAAATTACAACATACCGGCAGATTACAGCTTCTTTTTAGAAAAATCAGGAGGCTTCCATAAAATTATTTAAAGAGTTTTAATAGGATTTTGTATCTGAATTTCAATGAGGGATTGCACAGCTCTGACAATGATTGACCTGTTGCCTGGCAACGCCTTTTGAAATAGCCTGATCCCTGAGGTCAGACGTAAGCTATATCGTAACCGCTTCTTAAGTGAGCCTTATAATCATTCTCTCCATCATTCACCCAACATCAACACCAGTTGTAGAAACATTTTCTCTGTATTCTAGTCATATAAGAAAGGATGCACTGAACAACTAGACACCTATAACAATCGTCTGATTGATATTCTGAACAGGTCAGCTGTGATGGACAACTTTCAAGTTGCCAATGTCAATTTTTGAAATACCAGATTAGGAAATTGGTCAAAAATATGTCAGCAAGCTAATTTGCCATGATTATTTAGTCACGATAGTGCAGACATGTCATCCAGCTGGGTGTATTAATATTCTTGTATATGGCTTTTTAAAATGTTTTATCAGTGAGCACTCGCTTTCGTCATACCTGTCTTTCCTGCGCTCCCCTATTGGCACAGGGCTGACCGAAATCCGAGGTAAAGTGGAAATGGAGCCTTGTGATTGGCTGCTGGCAAATGAGGAAGTCTCCAGATTGAGTGGCGATTGTGGAGGCGTGATGAGACTAGGACTGCTACACTCAGAGTGTGAGAGGGAGCCTGGATTTAGGAGAAGAGGAGCAGAGAGGGACAGAATAAGGGTGTGTGCAGTTTAAGGTGACATTTTAATCTCGCATGAAGATACTAAACACTGAAATCTGACTACAATTGCAGCTTCACACCATATTGTGACACAAAGAGCTTTTATAAGAGGACAGTAGACACCTCACTCATCCCACATCCACAAATATACTACTGGAGCTGCCTGTCAGTAGTTTCTTGCTTTTGGTACGTATGGAAGCTTAGTTTAATCAAAGAAGCTTGGAAACACGTGTGAAAAAAATATATATGTATATATGTGGTTATAACCACCTAGGGAGGAGGTTTGGGTAATCGGATTTTTAATTGCCTGGACACTATTATCATCTGAACACAATCTGACCACTATGGATGCAGAATAACATGTTGTGCAGTCATAATTTGGTGGTACCCAAAACCTAAAGAGACTGAAAGGCTCAAACATGTTGAAAGTCAGCTTACTCTGATAATCAAAGCGGGCTAATTCAGCTGTTTAAATGAAATTTCCACATCTGAGAATGAAATTGAAGGTGGTTCCCATTTTCCTTCTGCTGGTGCTGTAAAACCTCAATTTAAAACTTAATAAGACATTGATCTTACAACTCAGGGAGCCTGAAAAGGCCTGGGGAAAAAATTTATATGGCTAAATCTATAGCTGCTGCTTTGCTGTTTGATCTAAGTGTTTTGTAATACTCATGTGGTGAGTGTGGAGAGTGTTTATCCGAGTGAGCGCAGTACCTCTGTCTGACCCCAGCATGGAGCGGGGGTAGCGGGGAGTGGTGGGGATTTTGATCCTCTCTGCGCGGTACTGGACGTTATTGGAAGAACCTGGCAGAGGGATGAGACGATACAGGAATGAATGCTGGGACATAATATCCTAAAAGAGAAAGGTACATTGAGCCTGTGACCTTTACGTATGTGTGCGTGCGTGCGTGTCAGACTGACCGAGCCGTGCGCTGGATGGCAGTGAGTTTGTACCGTGTGAAGCTCGGCTGCTGCGTGACGATGAGGATTCAGAGTATTCATTTGTGCACTTCTGCTGGCTCAAGTCCAGGCTCAGACGACCCTGGTGTTGTGGGCTGCACAAAGAAAGAAAACTGCCTTAGGAAATGCTCAATTATGCGTACGAGGGTCATATGGACATGACCCTTGAAATTTCAGTTTATTAAATTGACTGCACAATATTAAGGCAAAGCAACAGTAGGAAATTATTTTCATCGTTACCCAAATTAATTTGTGATTTTGCCTTTGGGGTACAGGCTAATTAAACTATACACACTGTGCCTACAATTAAAAGGAACCCTTGACGTAAACCACAGGTCTTAAAACAGGGGTCAATGAAACGGTGAGTGTGAAAAGGAGGAGGTAACCTGGTGTGTGTGTGCTGGTGACATATCTGAGAGGCGACAGATGGACAGTTGCTGGTATGAACACGGTGACTGCGCACGGTGTACACTGGATTCCTCATCACAGCCGTCACAGCGGGGCAAGGAGACAGACCCCGGTGGGCTGAATCTGACAGAGCACAGGCACGCACCATGTTAGGGGGAGGGGTTTATGATTATGGTGAACATTATCTAAACATTTGAGAAACTCACTAGGAGGTAGGGTGCCATTGTAGACTGTGGGGACGAAGCCGACGCTGTGCCTATGGGAGCGGCTCGGGGAGGAACGCAGCATGTCCCTGGGCTCTGGTGAATGCTCATCGTTAGAGTAGCTCTGTGATGAATGACAGAAACAATCGGTTACCATTTCCCGTGCAGGGTAACAAAACACCACGGTGTCTTGGGGAGGAATCCTCTACCCATTGCTGGAGACAAGTACCATATGGGAAAAATTACAGAATGAACATCCCAGTGCAGTAAAATGTGTGATTCAGGGCCTGAAGAGGTAGCCAGGTCTGGTTGTCTGAGCCCCAGGCACTGACTCAGCTCCTGGACTGGGTGGCTGTACCAGTGCAGAAGCATCAATCACTCCGACACACTGGCTAAGAGGCAAGTCCCAGGGGTGGAACTCTGACAGGGCTGTAAATTCTATTACAAAATGGATGTTTTTGGCCCACTGGGGTGATTTGAAACTTTGGTCCCATTTTGAATTCAAACATTTCTCAAATGCACCATGTTCTCATCTCTTTATTAGAGAAGGGAACCTTGTAATGGTGCATGGAGCACGCAAAAGAACATTTTCAAAAACAAACGCAGTACGTAAAGATTCATTTTCGTGGCCGTAAATGGACTCACTTGAAAGGTGGGAAGAGTGATGGTCTGGGGGGTCATCCTACGTCGAAGGGCGGGGGCAGATTTAGGGCGGGGCCTCTTCACCTCCGGCTCCTCCCCTCTGGTTCGGCCAATGTCCTCATCACATGACTTCCTCGAAGTCAGGACCTTGCCGTCCAGGAAATAGTGGTTTCCATTCCTGTCTCTTTCTCGCTCGCTCCTCTCTCTGCTCTCTCCCGCCACCATGGAGATGGCAGCCTCTCCTTTGCTGTCTGAGGTGATGGTGCAGTCAGAAGCAGAGCTGCTTTGATGTTTGTGTTTGAACTTAAAGGAGTCACTGCGAGTGGGTGGGGTTGGAGGGGTTGGGGTAGGGGTGGATGAGGAGGAGAGGGACTCTGTCTTTGAAGACTGTGGGGAGTGGGAAGCTGCGGCTACTGCAGCAATCTGATTGGCTGCCATGTACTCAATTTTAGAGGAAGGTGTTTCGGGGCGTTTGAAAGTGTCTGGGTCGAAGATGGACTTTCTCTGCTTAGGCGATTTGTAGATGGAGAGCTGGGCTGCTGCTGTGACTGGACTGCTGTTATCTGGTGCAACCAACATCGCTCCCACCATCATCTTGGGCCACGTGCCCCCACTGTGCTTCTTCTCCAGGGTTGTCTCCATTGTGATGCACTCTGAGGGAGAGACGGGGTCAAAGGGCAAGGACGAAGGCGCCTTTGTGTAGGGACAGCACTCTTGGAAAGCACTGGGCCCATAGCGGCCAGTGCCCAAGTCAGACGCTGGCCGAAGGCTAGTGGCATGGAGGGAAACTGTGGAAAATGGCTTGCTGATGTCGCTGTACACCTCATCAGATTCACCTCTGACCTTCCTCCTCTCCCCAGAGATGCTACTTGTGCTGGTGCTTCCAACATCAGGGCAGAAGATGTCAGTCTGTGTCGAGCTGTTGCGTTTGAGGTTGCGGCTGTTCCGGGAGTGAATCTCTGACAGTTGAATGCGCCCGTTGGACTTCTCCGACGAGTCACGCAGACTCTCAAAGATGTTCTGGCCTGACGTGCTGTGAGGGAAGAACTGTAGCGAGGACAGAATAGAAGAAAAAAGAATTAGCCTCACCAAATGAACACAGTCCGAGTTTTCAAAAAAAGATACACTGGCATATAAATTGGTAATGCATTAGATGATTTAGTTCTCACAAACCACACAGTTGAAGCTGTAAAACTGCTATGTAGGGCATGAAAAAGTAGAAATAAAGCGCTCGAAGATTTTTTTGGCACAGGTGGCATAGAAACGAAGTTCACAAAGTGAGACGAGTGTGGCCAACCTTCATGAGCGAGAGGCTAAGAGAGTCCCTGCAGCTCCTCAACAGCGCCTCACACTCTGTCACAGATTTGTTATCCAGAGCAATGCCATTTATCTGGGGAGTAGAGAAAGACATCGGAAATACGGACAGGTCCTTCAACACTACAGCAATTCACGCTAGTCTTTTTGATATTCCTCTGAGGTATGCGGGTATGTCTTGTGTGGCAATCATATCAAGATAGACGCACATCCACAAAACACATACAGGTGACATATCGAGCGCCTGGGGCCTGAGATGTGCCTCACTCTGCTGCGGTGTGCAAACCACAAGAAATCTAGGCCAACACATTCCAGTCTGAAGAACCGTCACACTGCAATCCTCACATTTCCATCACAATGCGCCCGACGTGAGAGGATTTATTTTTTCTTTAAACAGTCAGATATTAAAAGAGCCAAGTGAGTATATTGCAGCTGGGATTTATCATCGAACAAAAATCAGGATAACACTTTCTGCTTCAGCCTAGAACAAGCCGGATACATTTTATCGAGCATCTCTGAGCCACAGAGCTCATTCGATTGCGTAGCCATACATATTGCAGTGCAGATTCAGCATATTTTTTTTATCTACAAATGCAATTAAGCACTTAATAAGTTACATATAACCTGATCCACTAATGTGATTAACATCCACAAGGGCATGATAAAACACGATACTCTTCCACGATTATGATCTCTTAACGCATCATATGTACTTACAATTGTTAATTGTGGTTGCAGCATCTGGCATATCAGTTCCTCAGCTACATGGAGGAGACTGCTATGCTGCTAAATGGTGAGCAGAGAAACCCAAGTTCTACGGGGTTAAAAAGGTTGCATGCTTAATTTTGAATATTTCTGCTGATAGTGGCAGACCGTGTGAATTTTCAACCATGGAAATGGAGATGCATAGTTCCATGTCTGACATTAGTGCTTTCTCTTCCATTCCCTCAAGTGTGAATATGTTACAGCTCCACCTAGCCCTCTACAGCTGCAAGTTTCTGAGGATTTAATCACAGCAGGAGACTCCATCTCATCTGACTTTGGAGTGCGGATGCTGGATTGGAACAATACCTGGACTAGAAAGCCAAGGGAACCTGTGTGAGCTGTAGTGTGATAGATCTGGAAAGAAGGGAGTATTAAAAAAAGAAAAAAAAGAAAAAAAGAAAATAAGCTAACAAAGACTCACAGCGATCAGTCTGTCTCCAGCTGTGAGAGAACCTTCCCGGGCTGCTGGACTGCCCTGGACAACGGCAGTGACAAACACACCGCTCTCCAGACCAATACCACTGTCTGAGGCACAGAAGGGAAAAACAGGGTGATAAACAAGAAAAAACATGAAACAACACTGAAGCATAAGCAGCCACAAGGCGCAGCAATGAGATAAAGACATGCCAACATACCTTTGTGTCCCACAAGGTTGATGTGAACAGGAGTGACGAGCCTTCCTCCCAGAGACTTTCTTCTTCGTACCACCATGTTGATCAGTCCTCCACCACTGAGGACAGCCTTCACCACCTGCTTCCTGTCCTTATTGGTCAGGTCCATGTCGTTAATCTTCAACAACCAATCATTCACTCTGGAAACGCAAGAGGACGGACAATGAGGCATTTGATAAAGTGTTAATACAGAAAAGGACACAAGGGAGCTTCATGAGGGAGCTCATACCTTAACCTCCCATCTGCGATACTTCCTTTGTCCACCCTTGTAACAAATATTCCACAATCCCCTGGTAAGTAAGGATCATTTACTCCCTCAGCGATATCAAACCCAAGTGCCTTCAAATCCATGTCATCCTGTGAAAGGCAATAATATAAATGTCAGAAGAATCATTCGTTTTGACCAACTTATTTCAATATCTCAAGTGTCTGGCAGTCTTTAGAGCTCTACGAGCTCTCAGTAGACTGGCATGTCACCGAATCACTCTCGGTAACAAGAGCTGAGCACTGCCTCTTACCCTGTCTTTCTCAAACTCCACCACCTCTGTCTCCCACTCCAGGGAGTCTGTGTCGATGGCTGAGTCGTGAGAACTGTGAGCCATTAGCTGACAGAACCGGGCCTCCTTCTCCAGCTGGCTCTCCATCTTCTCCCTTAACAAATGAAGACATCGCACGCAGAGTCAAAGGTCAGTCACTTGAGGATGGATGGGCAGAGACGACAGAAAGCTAGAATCTCACACAACCAGTCTGTATACTGGAAATGATTTTTCTAACCCAGAGCACAATGTTCTTCTGTTTGAAATAAAATTACAATGTGCGTCATTATGGATGAAGAATCCAGCCTTAAGGGGGTGTTTGCAGGTACAGGGAAAGACAGAAAGTTAGAACATATACATGCTTTGACCTTCTTTTAATGTGGAACTAAGCTCTAAACTCTTGTATCTTTTCAAAATATTTCTTACACCCTCCTTCACACTAGCAAACGCTTTCCGTTTTTGTGGTTAGGGCATCAAATTTAAATTTAAAACTAAAAGTAGAATGAACACAATGCCCCACTGTCAGTAAGATATATGGTGTCCTACTGAGGCATGCCTTGAGGGTAGCTGTGACATTAAAACCCCAATCAACCATTGTTCTTTACAGAGGATAGAGGGAGAAAGTCCCAAAGTCACAGCATACTCCATATACAGTGACTTTGACTCAAAAGCGGTTGTCATATACACTTCAGCCAGCAGAGGGAGCTTTTACATGAAGTATAAAACAGGTTCACATGCAGGGAGGGAGAGACAGTGAGTGTGTCCAAAACACTGCCGCTTTTCGGGATTACACCTCTAATCTGGCCATGTGGAAAGGGCACCAGACAAACAACTGAGCTCCATTATGTCTCCAAAGGCAGAATATCACAGCTTATGCCCTGCCACATGCAGAGGACAACAGTTTATAGAGACAAAGACAGTGTGACACACGAAGTTGGCCGAGTAGAGGAAATGTCTGTCAGTGGCTCGCTCAAAAGATTTTCATTAGATTGCATCTACGTCTTTCCTATAATTTCTATCATAACTGAGGCTCCAGAACCGTGGCGAAAGACTCACTTTAGTTCTTTGAGCTCTCGCAACGCATCGTTCTTCTGCTTCCTCATGTCGTCCAGATTACGCAGGGCATCGGCCAGATCACTGACTGCCCGGTCCCGTTCCCGCCGTAGGTTATCACACAGAGTCCTGGGAAAGGAGAGGCAAGAGGTGGCGAGACGATGTGAGGATAAAAAGGTGGTGCATGTTGGGAGGAGCAGGTATTAGTCAGTTATTCTCTAAGAACCCTGTCAGGAGTCTTTAACAAACCCATACACAGGCTGACCTTATGCTCTCTCTCTCCGCCACTATTTTGTCCCTCTCTTGAAAGGCCCAGTCCCGTCGACATTTGGCCACCTCAGCCTCCTGCGTGGCCTCCTTCAGTTCCTGGGACATGGCTTCATACTGTTTCCTCAGCATCTCGATCTCCTTATTGGCCCGTTCCATGTCCAGGGTGGCCGAGTCTTGTTTCTAAGAACATTGAGAACTCATGAATAAGATTATTGATTATTAATTTCCATTTGTTACAACATCCTAGAGTTTACAGTGTCTATACAGGAGACTATCCAGATGTGCGACTTTCAAGCAAACCACAGCTCATCCTCAAATACAAAAGGTTCAAGTACATGTGACCTGCAGAAGAACAGTTAAGAGGGCCATCTAGTGGGCAGACAGCTTAAGCGTCAGTCCACCAACATACTGTAATCCACCAACTGACAGCCCCCTGGATGCACTGAGCTCTTTATCATGTGTCTAACCTTTAACTTCATACTGTCAAATCTAAGGTGCGGTGCGTTGTTACCTGTCTGGCCTGGTAATACTCTCGGAGCAACTGATCCCTTTGAATGATGGCCTCCGTCCTCTCCTTGCGGGCCACGTCCCTCTCCTCCCGGACCATCTCGATGTCCTTGCAGGCTTGGCTCAGCTCCTTCTGAGCCTCGGCCTTGTCCTTCACCTCATGGCAGTACTTCTCCAGCAGCTCGTTCCTCTCACAAATGGCCCTGTCGCGGTCCACAAGTGACGAGTTCAACTCCTGTCACAGAACGGGGGGGGGGGGCAAAATGGAATGAGGGCATCTCCACACTGAGTCACATTAATGTGATGTGAATAAATAATTTGAGGGCCAATGCAGAATGGCCCTACACTAGTTATGAATCTCTTTTGTCTGTCAACCAGAGTGTTCAGAAATGTTCTTCAAAAAGGAGGCTGAACTATTTTTGTGCAGTGTCCGCTCTGAAAATGGCCTTTGATGCACTGACTGAAAAGTAGATGGCTGGCCCAGACGCATGAAAAACCTGATGGGTTTATATTAAATTCTCGCAGAGGAAATAGTTTACTCAGTAACTGTCAGTATGACAGTAAGCCTCTTGGGGAAGCTATGATTGAGGAGCAATGGCAAGAACAGTTTTATTCCAAAATGCTTTACTATAAATTACTTTAATAGGAACGTTCCATATTTTGGGAAATATGTTCATTAGTTTTCTTGACGAGGTGATTGATGCCGTGGTCATGACGCTGCAGTAAATTTGAAGGCTGGAGAAAGCAGCTGGATAACTTAGCTTACTATAAATACCGAAAGCAGGTAGCCTGGCAGTGTCCATAGGTAACAAAATCCATGGGGTTAACCTATGGGGTTATATATTTTTATGGAGAAAGCCCCTAGTTAGCATGGGGCGAACATGCAAACTCTACACAGAAAGGCCAGGACCTTCTTGCTGTGGGGCAAGAGTGCAAAGCACTGAGCCACCATGCCACACCACATTAATGTGTCATGTTTGTTTAATCCATAAAATGTTCAAGTGTAAAAACAACACTTTACTGTTTTATGGGGCGTTATGTGCTGGACCAGTTACTGGTCCTGGTCAAGAAATAGTCTGGCACATTCCCCCTGGAGTAGGCAGACTTTCTGGACAGAGCCAGGCTAGCCGTTTCCCCGTTTACAGTCTTTGTGCTAAGCTAACTGGCTGCTGGCTCCAGCTACACATTTACCATAAAATCCATCCAACTCTTGGCAAGAAAGCAAAATACAGTATTTGCCAATATGTCGAACTATTCCTTTAAAGTTTTTCATTCAACTTGTGTACAATATGATATTGGATTCATATAGTCATTCTTGTTATTCATTCATTCATTTCTTTGTTTGTTCTTTGCTGGCCAGTAGCCTCTCTGGATATTAAGAGTCCATCAGCAATAACTCGTATATGAACTAATGTTGTGTGCATTCTTAAGTCGGATACCTGTTTGAGAGCCTCCAACTCTTCACTGGCCACCACTCTCTCTGAAGAGGTGTTTTTCAGTCGGGCCTCGGCTGCCTCCAGTTCTGTCTGCAACTTGTCCAGCTCCTTGATCACCTGGTCCCTCTCACTCATGATGAGTCGGTACTCATTGAACACAGAGTCCCTCTCCTCCTTGTACTTCTCGCAGTCCTTGGCTGCCTTCAGCTGCAGGTTCTTGTAGCGCGTCACCTCTGACTGCAGGCGCTCCATCTCTCTCTGCAGCTCCTTGTTCTGAGCGGAGGACTTGTTCAGCTCCTGCTGCACTGAATCAAACCTGGGGAGGGTGGAGGACGACAGTGAGCGTTTTAGTGAACATTTTTATGAGATGACCGTATAAACTGATGCTGCGTTGGCTGCAGCTTGTGTGTAGCTCATATCAATCAGCATGTGTTCCTGTGTGTGTGTGTGTGTGTGTGTAGGCGCTCGGTCATCACCACCTCTGCTAGACTGAGTCAAGCCTGTGAAAACAGCACAGGCTTGAAGCATAATATTTACTACATATCAATATTATGTGATTTCCCCTGGAATATAACATTGCTCAGGTTCATCTCATGCGTTTTGTTCTCTATATGTGTGCAGGCGATAAATGCTTTCACCTCCTCATCGACGTGGAGTACTGCTGCTGGTAGTGCATGGCCGAGTCTCGCTGTTTGAGCAATGCATCCATCTGCTTCTGCAGCCTTCTGTTCTCCTCCTCGGCCTGCTCCAGGCGGCTCAGGTCTGTGTTGTGGTTAGCCACCTTCTCGCTGTAGCGCTTGCTCAGGGCATCATACTCCTTCTTGACTCCCTCCAGCTTGTCCATAGCGGTGTCATACAGTTTGTTTAGCACCTCTGACGAGCCCTTCTCTCTCATTACCTGGCAAGGACAACAAAAGTCCCATTAAGTGTCATTATAAAACTACTGATAGTGTTTAGTGTGTTGATGCCATCAGGTGAAATCAAACTAAGCCTGTATTTGCTGTGCCACACCTTGGCAGCAGATGGCATCAATGTGTAGGCAGGACTATTTTTATAGCCCAAATCCTGTGCTAGCTTAAACAATGGCTTTTATAAGTGTAAGCACATTTCTAGAACTGCATTTAAACACAAATGTAAAAGCCATCGGCCGGCCTGCAAATTTAACCATTTTATGTGTAGTGTCCTTCAGATGCATTAGTCATTCTCTGTGAGACTGGATGAGTCATTACTGCAGGTCTCGCCGATATAGTCCTCCCGATTCCTGACAGAGCTGCTGTGACTCGAGGGCTGCATTGACCTCGTCTACACAGCATACACTGCTTGTTACACACTGATCTTGTAGCTACACGGTTTGGGTCAGTGTGCCCTTTGCCCAAGCCACAGCCCTCTCTCTGAGCTTGCCCTTTTCAGAAATGCTCTGTATGCATTTCCCTCTGCTTGGTTGCCCTGTGCTCTTAACCACTGCAGTGTTCCCATGGGTGCTGTGTGAGACAGCATTGCACAATAGTCACATACGGGTCACAGCACCCTTGTGCTCTTTAGAACAAAAGTATTCAATGCATTAAAGACAACAGGCAATATTGTTTGACTTTCCAAAATGTTATGACTTCAAAATATAAAGAGGAACCATGAAAAAGGTGCGAGGCTGTGGTAAAAGAACAAATATTTTTGTGAAAAAGCAGTTTGATTTTGTATGTTGGCTCTAGCGTCTGTGCCATATCAGTAAATCTCTGAAGGCAACTCCTGCCCTTAAAACATCTGGGCAGCTACAGCAGACTAGCAACGTGTGTGTTGTGTGTGTGTGTGTGTGGATTGTACCTGCTGCTGCTGCAGCTGGAGGTCTGCCAACTCTTTCTGGTCTTGGCTGTGCAGACGTTGGAGCTCCTCGCAGTTCTGTTTTAGGTGGTTGTGCTCTCGGACAAGTTGGGCGTTGTCCCTCCTGAGTGTCTCCATCTCCTCCTTCAGCTGCGTCTGTTCGCCCAAGACGCGACTGTGCAGCATGCTGGGAAGAGGAAACGCACGTGTACACACAGGGAGATACATTGTGCATGCACATGTACATAACGGAAAGCAAGCTTTGATGACGTTAAGTAAACAGGGGCTTAAAATCCAGCAAGAGAATTCTGCAGGTGCTATGCAACATATAAAACTTTAAAAAAATAAAGTAATTTCAGAGAGGTAGTTTAATTTATGGACAGCGTCTAAGAGGAGCAGATTATCCGGAGGTTTACTCCATCTAGAGATTTACAACCAAAAGTGCTATCACATGTTTTTTGAAAGGTGTTTAAAAAAAAAAAAAAAATCTCCTTATCGTGCCCTCCCTCACTGATAATAAATGTTAGGCAGCGCAACACAAACTAACTTTACATACCTAGATTTACAATATTTGAATCAAACTTTATCTTTAGTCCATGTACTTTTGTTACGCCGATTTCAGCCAAAAGCTTACAAAGCAGCCATGTTATATATATATACACTGTATAACATGTCCTAATTTGACAACTTATCATCTGCTCCATGTTAGAAGACATTCTAACCAGCTACACTCTCTTAACAGCCAATACACCATATGATCATTTTCTATTTTCTAGAAATTTTGTCTCAGCTCATGAGTTGTTAGACTGAATTATTCAATCACATAAATGCCTCCATTTCCAAGCTTTTAAAACCATGCATGAGTTTTTGAGAGTGTTCCTTTTGTACTGCCAATTCTGTTTCAATGTGAAAGCCAGCTGTAGCTCCGAGGGATGTTCTTTCAATTAGGTTAATTGCAACACCATGCCAGTATTTGCTACAATTCCAGTAAAACAATGCAATAAAAGATAATTATTTCTACGCTGAAAAGCGGCAGGTGACAAAATGTTCATCCTACGCTAACAACCACCACATATTCATATGGATGAGTGGATGGATTGCATTTAGACTACATAAGACAGGAAAATATTTTAAACTAAATGACTTAAGAATCCATCATTACCAAGGAGAAGGGGAAAATAGGTACCATGACCTTTAGAAGGAGAAATACTTACTGGTAGAAGTCCGCCTCTTTTACAGCCTCCTCGCACCTCTTGAGTGTTTTGGTGTGCTGGTTCTGGAGAGACTGCAGATCTGCCATGGCCCTCATGCACTGACTTTTCAGACGCTCATAGTCATGACTGGCTTTGGAATTTGGCCTTAAGGAGAGAAAAGCAGCAGGGAATCAACACTCTATCCAGCAGCCTTGTGCAATAATGTGGCCAAACGCAGCTCAGATACGAGGATATAAAAGACAGAATTGACCTTCTCCTTGTATGAGCATTCGTAAGATAGGAATGAAATGTTTCACTAAATGTAAACAGTGTGAAAAAAGTATGCACTGATGTAAGCAAAGCAGCCTTCGGATCATCTGTTGCACACGAAACATCTGGTAAGTAGAGCACATTAAACGCAATTAAGCAGCCAGTGTCAGTTCCCTCTCTCTGCAAGGTAGAGGCAAAGTTACTCCAGACAACATGAAAACTGAGGACGCTGACATCACAATGACGTTTAATGATCGAGAGCGAAACATTACCAATCGTAAACTTTGCTGCTCTGAGAGCAATGAATCTCAGGTCAGCGTCAATAGTTGGACCTGATGCATGTCATTTAAGCAAAAAAAAGCATTTATAATTACAGCAGACTGATTCAGAGACATCAGCCAAATAAAAGGTGTTACCAGAAGGAAAAAAAAAAACCAAAACAGCAACAAAAACAAGGCCAGGATTTGCACCTGCAGTCGTCGAAGGTGGTCCCGGGCGATGCCAACGCCAGACGCTTGCGGAGCTCATCCCTCTCCCTGGTCACCTGGCGGAGCTGGAACAAGATGGTGTCCAAGTTGTCACCGGATGGCCGGTTGTCATTGATGGCTGGGGGCGGGGAGGACGCTTCACCGTTAACAGGCGAACCTGCGACAGTGAGCACATTACCGGAGGCTAGGACTATTGATCAGCGCACAGCGGAAACGTTTCCCTCGCATTGTGTATCATCATTCAGAAGTTGCATAATGCACATTAGCCCAGATGCCATCGAGTCAATATTCTTGACTTCACTGATACAAACGTTTTTATTGTGAGCATAATACCCTGAGACACCCAAAGGGACACAGACAACTTGCTGGAGGACTAAGAGTACCCTTCCGTGACAATTTCCTGTACATTTGCAGGAAATTGTCTTAGATTTACAAGACATCACCATTTGTAATCTCTGACATGCAACGAAAGGCAGAAACAGCAGATAGGATTTGGATTCGGTGATGTACTGGATCTCTGGTACTTAGCGAAGGTTAAAACAAATGCATCCATATATTCTTTGATTCAACTCCGAACTGAAACGCTTTCGATGGGACATTTATATTGTTGTACAGTTGTATACTCTTTCTTTACGGATCTATCATAAGATGATTCAATTGTACTTGTCATGAATGAGATTAAAATCAGAGAAGAGAGATTTATCATTAAAATTACAAGGTCATTCTCCGTCACTGGGTGTCCCTTGACAGATTCTGAAAAAATGATCAGGAAGGAGTCATTTTCGCGGTTGTTTTCGCCATTGAAAAGAACACCCCTGGTTGGAAATCTGAAAATTACGTCCAACTGTGGCTCAACATTTGGCACTTTGAGGTTTATATAACACAGCTGAGTCATTTGGACCTATGTCAAAACTAGGAAAAAGGCAAGCACGGCTTCCTTAAGGAAAGACAAAGACACTAGGAGAGTGTTTTTGCCGTAATTAGGGATTCAAAGGAAAAATAAACACTCACTTCCTAAACTCTGTAGGCACTCAGGATTTTTTTTCGCAAATATCACAGTACACGGCATGCCGCATGCCATAATGCAGACAGTACAGAAGCGTGTAGTTTGACTTGGCATGGCGTGCACACACAGCATAACAGGCATCTTGGGTCACTATACATACCAACACTACTGAGGGAGCTGCTGCTTTCCGAGTCAGAGGGCATAGTGGAGAGAACGCTGTACGTGGAACCTGCCGAGAGGCAAAAGACAAGAGGAGAGCTACATTCAGATACAAAGCGCCGATAGATTGATTAACCAGTTATGTTCACTCTTGAATAAATTGCCTGTACAATATGGAAAGCACTATTACACAGTCAGCTTCATATTCCCTGCACACTTGTATGATAAATGTGGTGCAGGGTTTATACTTGGAATAATAACATCAACACTCCCTCTTAGCGGCTCTATATTATCGCTCCAAACTGCCGTCGTCATTAAACCTTCTTTCCTTCACTGTGCACTCTGCCTTGCTTTGATGTATAGTCCCTGTATGTTTCTGCTACGCAGGCAGAATGTCACGGCTGAAATGGGATTTTCTCTTTTTATTTATGACGGGGTGGGGGTGGGGGGGGGGTGATTCTCTATCTGTTCTCCATCTGAATAGCTGTACACACCGTTAAGCTGGGGGATATTTCACACAGGCGACCACAATCCATAGGAGAGAGTATGCAGATGCCCATTATACTGCAGAGTCCCTGCTCCAAAGGGCAACACAAACTTGGTTGACAACCTAGACAGAATTTTTATTATTTATAAAAAACATCCTAAAAACGTATATTGACCAATAAAAGTTGTTTATTTATTATTTTCACCAAATACCTCCAAAAAATGTCAATGCAACATCTTTAAATGTCTTGTTTTATCTGCTGGCCCACCGTCCAATCCCCTACCCTATGGTATTTCATTTACAATAATAAAGAACAGAGAAAATCTGAAAATCCACACATCAGAGGAACTGGAACAAGAGAACGTTTGTACATTTTTAATTGAAATAACAAAACAAAAAACAAAATGGGATCTAATCAATCATTTCAGCTCCAAATAAATTCCAGGACGTCCTGTATACAGTGACAAATAATAGACAAATTTGAACCTGCATAAAAACAGCACAGGGAGGCACCGATAATACTAATCTAATGTGGTAAATGCACGGCAAACACATGGACAAAGTCTTCCTGTGCACCGGGTTTAAGAGAGCAGGGGAACGGTGGCTGGCTTTGTCAGCAGCAGGCGATAGATTGACGCCAACTGTTCTAGATCTCCATCTCAGTCGTTGCTTCCCCACTGGGTTTAGCTACAACTCTGGCTCCAGCCCTCAATGTGTGACAAGGCCAAGCCTAATTAACTATGAGCTCTGTGCGACTGAGCCTCTCCATCTTAGGCCCCGCAGACAGAGCAGAGGAGAGGGGCGCAGGAGGGGAAAGAAGGGGAAGGCATGGAGCAGGGAGGACAGATGAAAGGAGATAGTCTAACTAAGTCGCAAAAGAGATAAGGAGGGAGGGTGTTTGAGACACAAAGAGGGAGGGAAGTAAGGGGAGAGACTGATAAAAAAAAGAGAGAGAGAAAGAGGAGCAGGGCGGAAAGGCTTTTAATCTGTTCTGACATTGCCTGATGCTCAACACTTTTATCCTGCGAAGTGCTCGGAGCGCACGGCTTTGATTTCATATTGTTCCATCAGACATGATGAGAACTACTCTGCTACACAGCTACGCAAAAGGCTCGAGCTCCTTTCCATGGCAGCGACAGCTTACTTCTTGTGACTGACGGGGTGTCACAGTAAAAGACGTGAGCCAGTGAGAGGTATTAGGCCATCTCATCTGAGGAATTAAGTCTTTTTAAAATGCCGTACAGAGCTAGTAAAGCTGGGTGCCAGAAAAAAAAAAAAAAAATGCAGCTTCTAGAATATTGTATTGTGAGATTTGGAAACCAACAACACTCTTAAAATTAAAATCCCAGTAATCTCTACCACTGAGGACGCCCCGCAAATCAACAGTCAGCTCCAGCTCCCACGAACGAGGCGGTTCTTGGACAATCCTCAGGATCTCGCAATCTGATTTGGCGGCAAGAACAAATAAGTGCAGCAAAATTCCCATATTTAGAGCAGTGTCATGGGCTGATCAGTTAACCCCGTAAGCACACCAACAAATGCAGTATGGATTTGATGTCAGATACAAGCCAGCTATCTGGTGGCCGACGGGTCAATGGCACGAGCCTTATCCGACAGGCATTTAATCATCGATAGCAATTAGTACCAGCCATAGTCGGTGAGGCAGATCATTTGTAAAGAGGTTCACTGCATCAATAAAGCAGGCATCCATTAAAAAGGATGCATACATCTGATGATCTACAGTGGGAGAAGGCACCTGTCTCTGCCAAAACACTGTCAGACAGGACAGATCAGGCCTGAGAAGTTCAATTCTAACAGATGCACATCATGACAGATTTCATCAGCGGCCATTAGATGTGGTAATATGGAGCGAGCACCTGCTACCATCAACGGATACGCTCCAAGGTGGGAAATATTCCAGTGGGGGACCTGAGGCAAGAGCGACAAAGGCCTGTCCCTGTGATCTTAATAGGTCAGGGGAGTACTCGCCCTGCCTAAGGGGATCCACCCCCCCACTCTCCACTCTGCCTTCCCTCCCAATAATGCGATGTGCTCAGCAGCCAACAGTTGCTTCAGACAACCAGATTATGTTGTCCAGCGCATAAAGCAAGATGACACACATTGCCATGGTGAAGCTGGATGAGAGGAATAGTCAATTCAGCAGTGTGGTGAAAAAGAAGCGCGTGAGAGTTGGGAGGCTGGTGGAGGAGAGCCGCCCTTATCAAAGAAAGATGCAAAAGTGTGGCTTCCACCGTCGGGTGAGACTAAATTATTAAGCAGTTCCAGAAAATTCCCTTATCTGACAATGAGAGCCTCTCCCAAAACACAAAGCACATATCATTATGATCGCGATTGGACTCCGCTGCTGCTGAAACGCACGTTATCAGACACACGTCGACAAGCCTAGACTAGAACTACGGATTCAACGCTGCTAATGAGTCGGTTTTTCACTTTCAGGGCCACTTGGTAAAACAGCAGCATTACCATTCCAAAAATAATACTGGGTGCTATTCTTTATGAGCCGCTGTCAGCTCTTCTCCCCGTCATTGAGCAAAAGTCACGCACCAAGAGGCCAGCAGAGCCTAAATAGTCCTTGTGGTCTCTCTCCTTTTGTGTCCTCAGCTTCAGAGCTATTAAACTACAGAAGCGCAAATAATAGCAACAATGATAATACGGTTGAAAACTACCCACTTATTGTACAGTGTGCTTAAGTGAGGCCGAGAGACGTGTCATCATCAAGCCAGAAAGCATCTCAGACCTCTGACTCTCGGCTGTGGTTCTGCTCACAGTGTCTGAGTTAGTGTCTGTCTCAATAATGGTTGGAATACCTGAGGATATTCAGACACTGGAGGTGGTGAGAGTGGAGAGGTGACGGTGAATGTGGGGCGAGAGGGAGAATATCATGCAACAAAGGTCTGAAGCTGGAACTGAACCAGGGACGTTGATCCTTTACGCAAGTAAAAGTAGCAACACCAAAATATAAATATGCTCCATTACAAGTGTTATATTAATATATCAGCTGATTACTATTATTGGTGCATTAACACGTAAGCGGTACTTTAATGTTGAAGCTGATTTTAAGGCACGCGGGACACGGTTTGCCTTGAAGGCTTTCTGGCAGAAAATATAAACAGCGACAAAGTCCATGCAATGAGGAGGTTGGTCCCAGCAAGTCCCACGTGAAACTTTACTTTTATTTCAACCCAAACCGTGACCTTTCCACGAACCTAACCAAGTACCTTTGGTGCCTAAACACAACCAAACCTGTTAATGTTAACCACAGTTTGGTTAGGCAGTTAGTTAAATTAGGTTTAAATTGCAATGACTGCATCTGTGAAGAAAAACAACATAAATTGTCCAATTCCCTCCCTGCACTCTGACTTCCAGTAAGCCATGTAGTGGGCCTAATGTGGGGGGAGGCAACGACACCACAGGCCAAGACTCTGGGCAATGTGCCAGTGAAGCCTTGCTGCCGGGGTAAAGGATTGATCATCTGATTTAAGGAGTCTACACTAAGAATAAACATGAACATCTAACGTGATGACTCCATGAGCCAGGATTACTCCACTGCACGCACATCGCCTGACTCACAGCTCCATGTTCATCTAGGCCCATGGTCAAACCCACCCACCGTTTTCGCTCATAGGTCCAAGTCTGCCCCGTGGCATGTCTCAAAATAAAATCTGTTGATTCAAATGCTTCCTGAGATGTACCCTTAGAGTCATTTTGGATTGAATCTGAAACTGAAAAACAAGGAGATGCGTGGAGGAAAACCTAAAAGGTCCTTCGCCTTCAGCAGACCTGTCAGAACTGCTGAACAGCACCGAAGTCCAAAAAGGCCCCTGAGTGCCACCCAGCTGGGACGATTATCAGCAAGCCTCGTTTTCTCTCTGCAGAGAGCCCTAGCTCAGCATAAACGAGACATCATTTTTGAACAGCTTGCCAAGGGTTGGGTCAAAAACAAAAAAGATGTCTGCAACATGTCCTCCAAATGCTCTGCTGCAAATACTGCTGCAGCTTTTACAAATATAAGCCAAAACGCTGCCAAAAAGCCTGTCTGTGTGGCATAAAACCCACTGCTGGAATTTGGGCAATCTTTGTGACATTCCTTTCATGTTTAATCACAGAGGCGACCACGTTGATTCAGAGGGCATTTTCATAGTGTGTTAATTGAAAAAAGTGATAATTCTGTGATTAAACTGCACTATAATTTTTTAAAAAGGTCACCAAGATGAAAAGGAGTCTAGTGAAGAAGAAAGAAGTCAGACTGAACACTGGATATGACAGGTAGGACTTGAGCAACAAAAAATGTGTTGCACTGCAGTCCCACGTAGCCCACTGTGTAAAGAACATAATGTTAAACCTTGGTGACACATCTGAGTGACTGTAGCTCTTCCGTGTCAGTAAATAATTGTACGTTTGTGCACCATCAGAAAGGCCCTTAATGGCATTAATGCTTTCATCATATTTCTGACAAGTGAATCACCCCGATGCTCCAAGGCAACCTAGCAGACAGGAACCAATCATCAAAAACTCTAGTCTTTCTCAGTTGGGACTTGACTCCCACTTGTGCCGTTTATATTTGTCGCGTGTCATCTCTTCTTCTTGTGTCTACTATATAAAAAAAAGTGGAGGTACCAAACGCAATATTAATAACCATCACCAGTGTTTGACCTGGCGACAGGTGCCAGAGATTAGAGGACAAATGGCTGCAGGCGCAGGCAGGGCTGATAAAGAGGTAGAGAATTAAACAGATGGAGAGACGCGGTAAGTAGAGAGTAGGAAGCTAGGACGCCATGATGGGAGGGACAAAGACACAGAGAGAAGCTGTTTATTTCCATGACTTCATAGCACTGGTAAACATTGAGATGCTGGCATTCCCTCTACCTTGTTGGGTAATTAGGAAGTGGAGGAGCATGTGTAAAATGGTAATGAAGTCCTGTTTCCACAGTTCAGCCCTCCTGGATGTGGTTCGCACGTTCAAAGTGTAGATAGACCTGCCATCAGATATTAACCCTAAAGTGACAAAATATACAAGTTTCGCACCTAAAAGATGCTGTGTTAGAGAACATCATAATTCAACTGGAACAAACACCCCTGAAATGATGAGCTGATTTTCAAAATGTTGATCGCCCACCAATCGATTTATTGTTCCGGCACTAAACTCCGCAGCGCATATTTGGCTTCCTTAAATCACAGCACAGGGAGAACTTGGCCCGCTTCAACTTAAGCCTGCGTCGCTGGTTGTACAGCGACGCGGCGATGTAATAAAACTCGCACCGTCACAACTGATTTAAGACGTGATCGACTCGGACGTCATCAATCACACCAAGGCAGAAACAACTGGTTAACGGCAGAAGGATTGATTGGCTTCCTCTGCACGCTGAAACGCAGCAAGGCGGGAATAAAAATCAGACTAGAAAGAGTGGCGAGGGCAAAGACAGTGGGGTGATGAGGTGAGTGAAAGTGTGCGTCACTCTGAGTGACAGACACTGACAGACAGAGAGAAAGAGAGAGAGAGAAGGAAAGTGAGGCCAGGTCCAGCCCACGGGAGATATTTAAGAGCAGCGGTCGTGACAAGAGCGTCGGGGGTCATAACTCGTTCCGTCTGTCCACCGTGGTTTATGGAGTGGGACAGAAACGAGAGCGTCCCCCTCCGACAGGCTGCTGTACACAGAGCAAGCTGCTGACTGGGCACTTTGGGCCTGCTCAGCTTCTCAACAAAAGGTCTGTCGTCTCCCTCGTTCTGTCACCCTCCTCTGTCTGGCTGGCGTGTCCCCCTGTTTGAAAAAGTGTGCGGAGACACTAAACCGCTCAGTGGGGGAAAGAAATATAATGAGTCGGAGGAAAGAGAGAAAGTGTAAAAACAGAAAAAAAAAATATATAAATAAAAAAGGGGGGGGTGGATGGTGAATCGCAGAAAAAAAAAAAAAAAAACAACGCAACACCAGAGCTGCAAACCGAGATGATGAGAAAACGAAGGCAAACAATCAGCAGCAGACGAAGATTGTGGACGATGCATCCTGTCGGGGAGAATTGTGTTGCGCTTCTCTCCGAGTGCATTTAAATCACTCTAACAGCCCCTTGAATCTGAAAAGAGTGGGGGGGCTGGTTCATCTCTTCTACTGCTCTATCCCTTAAGGTAGAATATTGTCCACGTAGCACGAGGGGACGAGCGCGAGCCCCGAGGCATGAAATCAGCTGGATTGCAGCCGCTTGGATTTATGGAATTAATTCATTCCAGTTTGAGAACAGAGAAATGTGCTCACGCTCGGCCACAAAACGTCAGGCGTACTCAGTATTCTGAGTGAACGATCTGCTCTGCAGTTTAATTAGAGTTAGAGCATTTGTTTAAAAAAAAAAGAAAACAGAGTGAGCCACAGTCCCCTGGCATGCTGATGCACAAAACAGGGGAATGGTTTGTTGTTGTTGATGTTCTCCACAGCAAATGTTTTGAGGTTTACCAGCAGAACACCAACATGGAGGATGTTTCTTTGGAGTTTGGGTGACTTCATACATGCGCGCGTGTGGAGGCTCGGCTAGCAACAGAGGCTAATCTGAGAACGAGAGCAGGCAGGAGGATGACTTGCTATCAGCAAGACTCATCACACACACACACACACCCTGCATTGTTCACACACACACCGCGGCTCTGACGATTTCATCCCTATGTGCGGTTTCTACCGGGCTCTTTGCCTGGAGATACTACGCGACTGGCTTGTCTTCGTGGAGGCACGATGACGCGTGTCTCACAGAGAGAGTTTACACCAGAGACAGCCGAGCAGCCAGGGCCTCAAGCTCTGCTGAATAACCACAGGCTGACTAGCCAGACTCACACGCCCCTTTTACAGGGCAGGTCAACTCCGAGGCCCAGTGCTGTAATCTATAAAAAGAAAAATGGTGCGTGAAGAAAAGCCCAAATCCACACTGTGGAGTCCAGCCAAAGTCAAGGGACCGATTTTGCAGCTGCTCACAGGTAAACAACTGTCAGCGTATTTCAGGATGAGTGTTATTCTGCAGCAGCGACACTCAATACAAGGAAATAATCGATCTTAAAGTAGCATGGCCTGCATGCTAGTTGTAGCAAACTATGGGTCGCGCTGTGTATGTACAAAGCACATCAGCGTGTCTGTTTGAAATTAAACTTCAGCCATGTTGAAACAGCAAGCATGGTTGTCTTGCATGTGGAATTATGTCACAGTAGAAGCGTTACTCTGCATCTCCTCCCCACTTCTGGATATCAACGCTCATCCTGCATTCAGGCCCTCGGGGCACGACGCTGGTTGTGAGTAAGCCACTGGCTTCAGTCATTCAGGCAAAGCAAAACAGGCAAAACTAGACAAGGCTTTTACACTTGGTTGCCCTTTGCCTCTGTGCAACGACAACCAAAGCCGCTGAAGTGGAGGCAGTGGCTGCGAGGACACAGTGCAAAGCAAATGGCTCCGATGAATAAACGGCAGTTAATGCAGCATTAATGGAACGCCGGACAGAAATCTGGTTAAATCTGTTATCGTCAGGATGCTGACGGGGGCTGCTCTGCGCCATGCTTTAGGTTTGCGAGCGTGCACGGGTAGGCTGCACGCACACACACACACACGTGTACAGGTCGATATGGACCATCTGGTGTGTTGTCATGGAAACAAAATCAGGTTGCCTAATGCACCATAACCATATCATGCCACCAGTAACAAATAGGTGTTGGTTACCAGTGAAATGATCTTGGTTTCTCTGCACACAGACTATATTTAGTAGAAATAACTACCCATGGATGGGGACTCTGTGTGTTGCAGTGACTGGGAGAGCGAGCCTTGCAGGGAAGAAGGGCCAAATTAATCCCAAGTTGTGCATTAGATCTGCAGGGCACAGCGAATATTCAGTTTAAAGATGCAGGCTAGTGCACGTTGGAACAGAGCATGCAGTCAAGAGTGAGTCCTGGCCACTAACGTGTGGCCGCGTTGTTAAGGGCCACTGTCGCCTGCTTGCAACCTTCACCATCACTTCGTGCAGATGTCGGGCTCCAAGAGCCCTTTCTGTGATGCGTCTCTCCACAGACCACCCACACTGCCTCTGCTGCTGCTCCCGGCGAAGGGTCGTGCAGTGAGAGCTGGTCCACTCGTTTCTCGGATGCAAGCGAAAGCGTGCGGTTCTTCAGCACTTACCGGTGGAGTGGTCCACGGGTCCCACGCCGTTGCTGCTGAACAGGGCGGCGTGCAGGTCAGGGTATGCCTGCTCCAGGGCCACGCACAGGTCGAGGAAATGGTCGCGCTCCTTGTTCGTCAGCATCTTCAAAAGGTGGTCCACTTTCTCGGCGCTGGACGAGCAGTTCTGGTCCAGTTCGAACCTGTCGAGTTGACTCAAGGCGCCGGACGCGACCAGCAGCTCGATCACTCGGTCCGCATCTGTTATGGACTCCAGTAAGTTCTGGTGGCACTGGTCTAGCAACTCTTTGTGCTTTGGCTCCATTGCTATCCGCTGTAGTTCCGTAGCTTCCCAGCTAACCCAGGCGGCCAAGTGGACGCAATATCCTCACCGATCAAAAGTACCGAGCGACGAATGGACTTAACTTACCGCCGCTTGCAGGTCAGCCGGAGCCGCCACGGCGTTAGCTTGCACGGGAGATCAATTTTTATAGCATATTGGAAAAGGCACACGAAGCCATATTTGTTGCCCAAGGCTGTTGACGGCACTAAACAGCGATACATGTTTCCATCTTACTCGCGTGTGGCAGTTCAGGCCGCTTTCTGCTCGCCGTCAGAGTAACGCTGGAGCCGAACACATTGTCCGCTGCTTGTGTGTCACTGAATGCGCCCTTTGACGCCTCAACCGCTGCGGGAAACTCGCGCAACTCCGCCGCCGAGCCTCAGTTACACTGTATCATCCGCCATGTCTGAGCAACTCAGCAGCTGCTGCCCGCTGTCAATCAACGAGCCGCTCAATTACCATATAAGGCGAAACGGGGCGGGGTGTCCTGCAGAAACACGCCCGCCTCTTCGATGGGCGTACACAGAGCCGCGTAGCGCGTCGAAGATCCCAGGCCGGGAAAAAAAGTGAGAATGGAGAGAATTTGCGTGAACAATCTGGAGATGTGTTGAAAATGTCGACGTAGTGGTAAAGGTGGGTAAACAATGAGTAAAGCAGCCATCTATGACAAAATGCGTTTCTGTTGTCTGCACTGCTGGAATGTAGCTAACACAGTACTTAGGTACAAATTACATGTACATTTATTTTAAGGATTACTTTACAGATGTACATTTTACATACAATAAATATAACGAGATGATAACGTATAACGATTAGACAGATTTAAACTACCTAGCAGTATACCTAATAGAATAGAACCAACTACAACAGCACACTGCTACTTCCACATTAATGCAACAATAATAATGATCCAGTAATATAATATTGTAATAGTATAACACTCACAGGAGCCATTATTCCACATTATGAGTACTTTTACTTTTTATAATTGTACATGTACTATGTACATTTTCAATGCAGGACTTGTAAATGAATATTTCTATGCTGCAGTATTTCTACTTTTAAAAGGATCTGAATACTTCTTCCACTACTGGTCACCTGTTGTTATCTTTGCATACATTCCATCAGTGTGATGCAACCCACTGTATCACCACAGTGCATAAGATGAATTTATGTCATAAACAATCCTGTCAGTTATTTTGATCCTCCACTGTAGCCTTTGGATTTAACACAAACACATGAAATCAGCAGAACCCCAATGGTTATCCTCACTGACTGCATTAAGTATTTTATTTAGGAAAAATACTAATGCGGTGATAAAGAATATAAGGGTCTTATTCAGTCCTTGTGAAATACTATTGGTGTAGCCACAGGCTTATGCTCCATGTTTCTATAGCCAAGCTACACTGCAAAAACCAATTTCAGTGTGATCTGCATCTATGTGTTGGCTATGATAGAAGAGTGCAGTGAGCCATATGTGAACATATAAGCAATATGTGAGGGAGGCAAATGAAATGCGTGTTTGAGTAGGATTCGTGAGATACAATACTGTGATGATGATGATGGATGCGCTCTGCTTCCAGTCTACAGCTGAATAAAGATTGTTGGCACAGAGGCAGGCATCTGCAGGCATGCCTCTCAAACCGTGGCCTTATTCATGCATGCACTGAATCTCATTGTGGCATCTACAACTCTCTCCCTCCTCTCTGATTCCCTGCCATGCTGGCTCCAGAGTTTGTGCAGCCATGTGCTATCCCTTTAGATGAAAAATTAATTACAATTCATTCATATCAAAAGGAAGCAGGTCCCCACTGCTGACACAGATTGAACGGTCGTGTCTGTACCCTTCTTTTGAGGACATCTGAATAGAGAAGACAGCCTGATGCTTTTATCTTGGGGACATGAATGAGTTTATTATTTAGACAACTGGGGTGGTGTTTCTTGCTGTCTGATAATTTACTTTAATATTATTTAACAGATGTGTTTATCAGACAGCGCAGATCAGGGGAGATAATAGCTTTATATTTTATTGAAGAGACTGTCAGCAAGCATATCCATCATTTATCGTAGCCATAAGGTTGGAAACGGAACATTTTATGGATTTTTCTTTATTGTCAGTCTGAATAGAGAACTAGCTAATGAGAAGCTGCCTGTGCCAAGGGTGGCAGAACAATGACTTCATCCACTCAGTTTGGACACACTTATTTACTGCATCTAAATAATTCATTCTCAACAATTCTTCTCCCAGTCCTGCGAGAATGCACGAGAGTAATAGTGTTCCCAAGGTGTTAAATGCCTCAAATAAGAGGCAGTGACAGTGTTAGAATAAGTTTGTTGGTGTCCTTCGTCATCATACTGACACTTTGTCATTTTTAATGTAAAGTCATTACCCCACAAAACCTAGAGGAACTGGGGGGATTCCCAAATGATTAGATCAGTTATAATAGACATTAAATTAGGCAATTCATGGTTTTTAAATTAACAGTGAATTACATGGCCTTCAGCTGGATGCTTGCACCAGATGGGAGGTTTCGAATCATGATATCCAAACTAGCGTTGGCAGACAAGTTGAAACACTTTGTAAAACTCATAACGGTGTCTAAATTAGCTTCTCAAAACCGATCGAATCGCATTTAAGCTTCATTAAAATTATTGTAACGTAATCTAAACACCTAAAGCCCTCAAGCCTTTTCTAGTCAATTTTAACATGGTGTGATCAAAAATGATTCCTCCAGCATGGCTGCTGACCAAGGGACCCCCTGACAGCACTGCAGACATGCTAGACTTATTTAACGTGGCCAAGGCAGCTTTATGGATGCCATCAATTCCACAGGCTCCCCCTTACTCACCTCACAGAGTTATTAATCAAAGTGCAGTTAACTCGCACACAATACTGTAGCCAGAGTTCAGAGCCACATCTCTACAGTTAAAAGAGTGTTCAACAGCATTTTAAGTGAAGCCAACAGGACATTTAAAAAAAAAAAAAACAAAATGCATGGAGAGCTCCATGCGCAGCCACACACGCTGGCCTTACACCCCTCTAGGAAAGACAAATTATGTATTTATATTGAGTAAAATGCTTTGTATTTAAGAGCCACAAATTGTTTTTTGGCACAGACTGATACTTTCAACACATTCAGTGTTGGAGAATGTAGACAATTGCTTATGTTGCCTGTACGAATTAAAACTGAATTGCGACCCATGGTTATTGATCTAATGCCATCATATAGTGATCATGTTAGTGATCAAATGCCATCACATAGTGATCCATAGTCTTCACAGCTGAGCATTTGTAAGGAGCTCTTCTAGTTGAAACCCACACTTCTGATGTAGCTGTTGGGTTGAATAAAGACTTCACTACCCTCTACTGGCAAACTGAGTCTACTACCATGTGCATACAGTATCACAGCAGTCATGGGAAGGTCATAATAGCTTTGGATATTATGATTGGTTAATATGATGAAATCCATTTGTCTTGCACCTAGAGAGTCATTTGCTTGTGAACCGGTGAAGGGATATGATGGCCATTAGTTTGAATTTTAGGGGAACATCTGTATCTAAATAAGGCCTGTTCATGTTTGGTGTATTTTTAATCATTTCAATGCATTTTGCATGTGATGAAAATCAAATACTTCCAGCATACGTTCTCAAACTGTATTTTTTGACACTCATGACGATAAAGTCACCAACAATTAATGAAGTGCGATTTTTGGTTTTACATACTACAATGACAGGTATATGATATACAAATCAAAGCATCTGCTGCAAATACAGAACAACTATGTGCTATGATAGACAACATATAGAAGAGGTTATACCATTGAAAACATTAACAGACAACTTTGGTACTAAGCTGCTTAGTATTCTATGTCTCGTACGTTATTCAATTTAACATTAGAAATTTGGCTGATAAACGTGCCAGATATCATTAGATATCTGATCATTTTGAATAAAAATATATAGCTCTAAAGATTCTAATGGAACATCTTGCAAATTGATTGTATGGCCACTTTGTGCACATTGTTTATAAAAAACTAAACAAGTAGCAATATTGAGGTTCTTAAAACAAAGTAAACATTGCAAAGAGCTGGCATGCAGGTTTGTGTATAGTGCATAAGGACACCGTTTCCTTCTCAGTCACTGCCCCCACATAACTTCAGAAGGAGTTTCTTGTAGTCTCCTGATGTGTCTCCCTGCCAATAAAACAAATGCATATGCAAATTATTTAGACAGTGTTCCACAAAACGATGTGTACGTGTTGCTTTTAAAATCACCCATACAGCTGTAGGGTTTTTGTAAAAATACAACATATGACGACAATACTTACAGAGATGTCTGTGTACAGCGACTTGCCGTAGTTTTTAATATACTCCTGGCGGATATCCAGCATGTCAACCTCGGAACGGGAGACCATGATCCGGATCAGGGTTGTGTCTTTGGTCCCAGCTCCCTGAACACGCACACACCCACACAATTAGGGAGACATCATTTAAACATTATGTTGCATTTATTTAGTACTTTATAGAAAATTACTATCAAATATGAAAGGGTGTGTCTCACCTTCATGGCCTTGTGAAGTCTCTCAGCAAAGTAGGCAGTTGTGTTCTTAATACACTTCACTGAAACAGATATAATACTTAATGGCCAACACATGCACATTGCTCTTTTTTTAAATATAAAAAAAGATCACTAAATTCATCACTGTAAAGAACACATTCTAATATTTATTACTGCATGTTGAGGATGATGAAGACAATACTTAT
The DNA here is from genome assembly GCA_036023855.1 of Gadopsis marmoratus. Classification (NCBI taxonomy): domain Eukaryota; kingdom Metazoa; phylum Chordata; class Actinopteri; order Centrarchiformes; family Percichthyidae; genus Gadopsis; species Gadopsis marmoratus. The sequence continues at coordinate 7,349 of JAVQJF010055854.1, read as the reverse complement.
GTGCTTATCTGAAAAATAACTATGAAAAATCAAGTTTCCATATGCCAAAGGAATATAACAGGATGACAACAAGAACATTTAAAGCTGCATTAATCAATATCTTTATAAGTCAGGGCTGTGTTTGTCAGTTGATTTTTGAGCTTTTCTTCCCCCTAATGGCCAAATATTGATCAATGTAGTTTTAAAGAGAAATGTGAAACCAAAAGCAAAAACACTGCTCAGGAGAGTAAAATGAAACACAGCATCAAAAACAATGGCAAACACTGCAGCACACACCACCTCACAATGAAAATGTACTAACTGGATGTGCAAAACTAATGGAAGGATTCAAGTCAAACACATCTAAAATAAAACAGGTTACTGTACCATAACTCTGAAAATTGTTTGCAAAATAATAGGGGAAAAAACAGATTATGCATTTAACAACACTCCTTCCTCCAGCACTACATTTACTTTCAAACATGTAATATAGTACATCTAATATAATGAGCATTGGAAATGTTTAATGGTAAATGTTATGACAAACATGCACTGCAGACATGCCTCTACCCATGTTATTAATAAATTCCATGGAGAAGATTCTGATTTGCACAATACATGGGTGTGGCCCATCTGTGCATGGGTGTGTGTATTCTTACCCACTGCCAACATGCCACTCTCAAGGTCTCCGGACATCTCCCTGCTGATGCTCTTCTCGATATCTTTGCCACACATTTGCTGGTACTCATGAAACACTACACGCACACACACACACAATCAGTAACAAAGCCAACAATCTGTGGCCTTATTCTTATTCTGAGCCTCATGTTAGATTATGCTTGTGAACATGTCTTCATAAAGAATACCTGCTCTCAGATGGGGTTTGCTCCTGGCACACAAAATAGCATTAAATTTGGACTCATCTGTTCCCAGCTTGTTTTCTCCAGCAGCATACAGGGTCTATAAGGTGAACAGCAATGTGTACAAATAAACCTGTCTCTGCAATCAATAGGTCAAGCAATTAACAATATAAAATTAAAAATAAAAGAGTTGTGGATAAAAATAAATAAACATTCATTATGGATGAGAATTAACTTTACCTGAGCATCTTGTTTAGCCAGAGAGATGTCAACATTTTCTCGTTCATCACGATTACCCTATTTAAAAAAAAGACAAGAACAATAGCATACCAGTATTCCTAATTAAAATCTGAAAGTAGTTGCTAAGAGACATCAGGTATATAATTCGTATCATCTGTACCTGGGCGAGAGAGATCAGGAGCCTGCGGAAGTGGCCTGAGGTATCCCCACTAATGGCATCCTCCAGTGACTTCTTGTTTTCTGAAATGGCAAATAAAAATAATGGCACAAAGAAACAGGCCACAAACACATGTGTGCAGTACAAATACATGGGATTATGCAATATTGACTTTTTAAGGCTCATATTCAATATTTATGGCTTAAAGCTGGTAATAAACTGACTATTTTGTCTTTACATTTAGCATATTTAAACATGTAACATTGTGCAACTGAAACTCTTCACTGAAGCCAAGACTGATATATAGCAGCTTTTCAGTATGTAGGGTGACCACAGCCCAACAAGGGAAACTAACATACCGTGGATTACTACATAAAAAAATTAAATAGCAAACACTGAACAAATGAATAGATAAAGAATAAAACCTGAAGAATTCATAAAAAGAAAGTGTTATTGTTTTCTGTAGTTGCAGTTATGAAATCTTAGTCATTTAGTACTAGGCCTTTACCTTACCTGTTTTTATTTAGTCAATAAAATATTGACATCATGTGTGACAGATTTAACCATAACATCTGCATTTACAAATTTTATAGTGGTACCCAGATCTAGATACACTGAGCCTATCCACTAATGCAACAAAACTCTTTCAACACTGTGTTGTGATACTGTGTGATAACGGGGGACGGAACTGTGGGAGAAAGCAGTGCATTAATCGCCCTGAGGCATCTCACCTGCTTTGTAAACACGGCATATCTCCTTGATTTCAGCATTGGAGCGTGAGGACAGGATCTCTATCAGACAGGCTTCATCAGTTCCAGCTCCCTGTTAGGAAGACAACGGTAATCTGAAAGCCTCATCCTCCGGCCTTTTAGCAACCAAAAATTCTCCAATTCTTTATGTTTGGTGAATCCTCATTCAAACTGATAACTTATGCAATTCTTTAGATGCAAAAATGCTTCTTTATCCAAAAACATATTTCATACGTTTTTACAATGCAAAACCACAAATAACCCTGGATTGTAAATGATTCTATGATGACTAAAAGATGGTAAATACATTGAAAATCATTAAATGGTGCATTCAGCATTTACCTTTATGGCTTGATGGAGCTCAGAGGCATCAAACTCGGTTGGGGTCTTCATCATGGCCATGACCACCTTCCTAAAGTCTCCTGACAATTCTGAATGCAGGTCCTTAATCAGATCCTAAAAACAGAAACTTGCTTGGAATAACTCAAAACCATCAGTGATTGCTGCTAACGCTCTGCAGCACAGCTAAAATGAGCTCTGAGGACATCCAATGACCTGCAGCACAAGCACATGTTGTCTGCTTGTCACGTGCTATATTGAGAAATGCTGTTTGTTTTGTAAACTACATATTTTAATAGATAATCTACAAATGGAAAATAGCATCACATAAACTGCATGAACAGGAACTCTACCTTCCCATAGGACGTTTTGTAAGCTCGGAGCAAAGGCACACGCTGCCTGCTGGAACGACTCCCCAGTAAGTTGATGATTGCTTGCTCGTCAGTTCCTGCACAGACGAGCCCACAATGTTAAATCAGAAACACATCACAGATAAAGACACACATCTTAATTTCCCATTTAAAACATTTGCTTCATACTTTGTGACATGTATACTTAAAAATGACAAATATCTTCTTGTCTAAAAACAAAAAGAACTATACTATATAGACTATAATTGTCTAATGATCAGAAATGACCTTTTACCCATTATCCTGAAAAGGATGACTACCGGAAATAAAATAAACATTTCTTGACTATGACCGTTACAACCAATTATTCAACTAAATAATAAAAAGGAGTGGCCCAAAATAATATACAGTTAGAACACAACTTCCCAAATGGACAACATCCAGGGCATCATGTGCAGCCAGAGGGCATTACAGCTCAGAAATAGATAAAAAAAACAAAACAGCAAAACAAGTAGCAAGCCAGGATTTAGTTGCGTGTTGATAGCACTCACCAAAACCCTTCATGGCCTTCCTCAGGACTTCCACATCTTTGAGTGGGTCAGCTCCAGGAAAGTCCACAATTGTTCCTCTGAATCCTCTCTGAGATCGCAATACAGTGCAACAAGTGTTATTTCAACAAAACATTTTAAACATTATACTGTAAATGTTATACTGTAAATTGTGTGTGTGTGTAACACATCACAACAGAAGCTTAATAAGAAGAAGACAGGTATTTTAGTTTTTAAACCAATAGGGTCAAAAAATAATTTTCAGTACATTGACAGGTGGAGCAATTGGCATGCCGCCACCTCCTCCTCCTCCTCCATAGGCTGGCATGGATGGATTTGGTGAGTACCCCGGCATGGGTGCTGGTGCTCCTCCATAACCATCCATGGGTGGGTTGGGTGATGGTGCACCAGGGTATCCAGGCATCGGCTGGCCAGGGTGACCAGGGTATCCCATGCCAGGGCCTTGGGGCATGGTCCCTCCGGGCTGTGGGTACAAAACACATGACTGTTGGTTAGGGAAGGGGGCGCCATACCTGCTAGACTGAGGGGCAAGTGGGTACCCCCCGGGGCTTAAGCGAATATGGATGGGTTTTCAGTAAAAAAAAAAACCCATGCCTGCAGAGATCTCGGTGGCCTGTGATTTAGAAAGATTGGAATCCCATAATGTGTGCACAAATCCTTGAAGATTATTTTATGCAAAGCAGATTTAGCTGGTCACACCTTGTTTGGATTAGATTTATGTATGGAATTAAATGAAGGTTTAAAAACCTTCCAAGTAAATGCCCCTGATCCTGGATCTAACGTCAGAGCACAAACTGAAGTTAACATTCCCGATTTTGTGAACTTATCCAGTCACTTGATGTACAAGTATCCCCAAAAAAAACACAACAAAGACAAGGCAATGAATGAGAAAAGTAAAAATAGAGTATAAAAGTTACATTAGATCATAGTAACTTAATTGGTTTACAAAGCATAAATAAGAATGAAGTACGTTTCTCATGCAAGAGTTCGAGAAAGAGGAGCTGACAAAGAAAATGGCCATGCTGAAAAATTAGAGACGCAGACTTTGGAAAAGTCTTACCGTAAATTGAAAGGATGTGATATTCCATAAATGGCTGTGTAATTCTGGAATACTCAATGCATTAATATGATGATGTTGCATTTCACATTATCTTTCTGGGTGCAAGTGAAGGGGATTTTCTTAGGCTAAACTTACCATGCCGGGGTATCCAGGGTTGGATAAGCTGTCAAGACCAATGGAGGGATATCCACCAGCAGGGCCACCTCCCCAGCCGCCTGCAGCAGACAACAAACAAAGCTGTTCTGCCAAGTTGAGGATGTATTGTGCTACTAAATGCCTGCAAGAACTGAGAATATTAGACTGAGACAGGGATGACCCATCTTACTGGAACTTCCCTTTTCTCGCTTTCCAAGGTGAAGAAGAGCTGGGCAGAGAATGGGAGTACTATGTATGTGAAACATGGACTGTGCTTCTCTTAGCAACGGCAGAGGTTTGTTTGAGGGAAAACAAATTCCACTCTGTTAACTATATATCTCACGATCCCAGTTGCCTACAAACAACATATTGTGACTCATCCTTTCCAAAACAGGCACCAGAATACTGTGACACTGTGTTGTAGTCATGTTACTCTGCATGTGCTACATGTGAATGTAGGCAGTTTTTGCTAATAAGTTACACCATATATTTGCTAATATGTTACACTCGATAAGGTGGTAAATCAGTTTATTTCTTTAATTTAATTTGTTTTATTGTGTTCTTGTCCCTTAGTGGTCACAGATCACTTAATACAGCTTAAAAATACACAAATTCATTTTCTCTCAGAGTTTGATGAGAATATCAATAACACTCATGTCGGTATGGTAAATATGAAGCTGCAACCAGCAGCTTGTTAGCTTGGCTTAACATTAAGACTGAAAACAGCTTTCCTGGTTCTGTCCAGAGGTTACAAAATTTGTCCACCAGCACTTCTAATGCTAGCTAATTAACAGGTTATATCTTGTTGGTTTAATCCATACAAACACAATAAATACATGTGTCACAGTGATGCCAAGACTCCAGGACGTTATTGTGCCCAGTACAAATAAGCACATTTTACAAATGTCTAACTATTCCTTTAACAGTGTGGTGCGATGGCTTACCTTGTGGTGGTGCCTGTGGGTAGCCTCCAGCCTGGGGATAACCTCCAGCCTGGGGTGGATATCCTCCAGCCTGTGGTGGATAGCCACCGGGTTGAGGAGGGTAGCCGCTTGGCTGCGGGGGGTAGCCTCCGGCTTGGGGAGGGTAAGCTCCAGGCTGAGGAGGGTAAGCCCCAGGTTGCTGAGGGTAAGCGCCAGGCTGTGGTGGGTAGCCGCCTGCCTGTGGTGGGTAGCCGCCTGCCTGAGTGTTGTACCCAGGGTAGCTCATGGCTTTAAAAACATACAAATAGAACTGTTAAAGAGCTGCAAACATGACCCATTACTGAAATCAACAAATATATAAAATCTTGTGCAGCCACCTAGACAAGTATTTACTTTATCTGTTGGTAAATGACAATTCAAAGAAAGAACACTACCTGTTTTATATCTATGATGGCAACCCTAAGACATATTGACTGCATTGACATAACAAAGGAGCTGAAAACACACCCAGCTGCAAACCAGCTTGTTCTCTTTCAAACCTCACTCGGTATCTCACTATGGGAAGCGCCTTCTGGCGTGAACAATCATGGAAGCTCCAATAACACCACGTCTGTCAAGAGACAGACCAATCAACTTCAGTTGCACGGGTCCTCCCGTACCCCTTATAAACGCCCCTGGCCCGTGAAGATCATAGGAGCTCCTCAGCCACTGACATACGGTATCCATTTAACTGTTCTCCGACGCGGCCCGTCAAGGTAGTCACCGAAAGTGGGTATCTGGTGTCAGCGGTATTCTGTTTCGTGAAGAAAGGACTTTTGTCGTCAGTCTGGTGGGCATTATCGCGTCGCGGCGGACTTCCATCAGTTTTCTGACCACGTCAAGGTGAGCTACGTGTCTCCTATATCTACTAGCCTTCAGGGTTTTAGCTAGCTATGGCTACCACCGCATCCTCTAAGGGGACCGCGGGGAGCGACAGGGTTAAGGACGTTGAGTCCCGCCCTTGCCCAGCGGCGTGTGGATTAACCATCTCAGGCAGGGACCCCCATCCCATGTGCATTGCCTGTATGGGGGTTAAGCATGCCCAGGCATCACTCGCGGACGCGGAGTCCTGTGGGCACTGCCGCGCCATGCCGGCGAGGATTTTGGAGCGGCGCTTACGGGTGGCGGCGGCCTCAAAAGCCGACCCCTGCCTCTCCGACACCGTGTCGAAGCCCAAAGCAAAGCCAGCCGCTGCTAGCGCTTGCTGGGGGGACATGGTGGAGGAACCGCAGGCGGACTTCCCCCCTCTGTTCAGCCAGCTCCTCGAGTCATACGACGAGCGTGGTGGGGCAGAGGAGGATGAGGAGGATATTAACATGGACCTCCTCGACGACGACGAGGAGGATGATGAGGATGCCATCCTCCCCCCTGCCCAGGCGTCACGGCCCGGTAGCTCCGTCGAAGGGGAGGCGCGGCCTTCCCCGACCCCCCGTGAGGTCGACCTGCACGAGGTGTGCAGACGAGCGGCGTCCAGGCTGGCCATTGACTGGCCCGCAACGCTGGATGACGAAGGGGAGGAGAGGGATGTGTACGACGGTAAAGTCCTGCCTTCCCGTGTGGTCACCAACAGACAGCTCATGCCTGCCGTCCCCGCATGCATGAAGGAGGTGAGGCGATATTGGGACAAGCCGTTTCGGCACAGGGTGCCTGTCAAGGGTTACTCTGGCCTGGATGTCGCCAACGGTGAGGGCCTGGGGCTCGCAGACCCACCGGTTGTAGAGCAGTCCGTGGCGTATCACCTGCATCCGTGCGGCCGGACAGCTCTCGCTTCGGCCGGGCCCGCCCTCCTGGGCAAAATGGAGTGCTTCACGGCCTCCATGTACCAGAAGGTGTACAAGTCGGCGGCCCAGTCGGTCAGAAACCTGAACGTCGTCACCCTGCTCACAGCGTACCAGGCGGCGCTGTTCCAGGATATGGGCCATCTTTTGGACAAGGGATCCCCAAGCCCG
>JAVQJF010055840.1:0-25641 GCA_036023855.1 Gadopsis marmoratus | reverse complement strand
AAAGTAGACCTTGAGTGTATCACAAGGTAGGCCTTGACAGTTCAACATTGTGCAGGTGGATGGCATATCTACATCTTATTATTGAAACAAGGGAAGGAACTTTATAAACAACTTCAGATATGGCGTGAGAAAAGAGAGAGCAGCACTACAGGCTGTTAAGACAGTAACAACTCAGTACATAGAAAATATGAGTACATATAGAATTGGCCATTACAATTGTCACAGTGTTTCTCAGCCAGGTGTACTGTGCTGCATAGGTATTATATATGACCCGAAGGAAATGGGATGTAGGCAGTTGCCTAGGGCAACACTTAAGGCTTCCAGTCATTTTCCATCATGCCGTCTTCTTCTGCTCTTTCGGTGGGCTTTGGCGCCCTCTTCTGGCCAACATCTTCCATAGCCACAGACGTTGCTCAGCTGTGTCAGTCAGTGCACAAACCACTGTATTAACTCCAAAACACAGTTTTCATGAAAGCTAATATCCAGTTCTTCAATATAATTTCTTCATTGTGTATTCACCTTCACGTGCGAAAATGAATGACTTACTCTCTGAGACGACTCGTTTCTACTAGATCATATAAAAAGAGTAGTTCAATGAACGATAGCTCATGATCGACGACACACCACTACCATTAACCATGACTTAGGCTACTTCTTCTAGCTTGCTCCAGATGCACCAACATGATAAAATTTCACTCTCTCTCTCGACCAGCTTCAACCTTGTAATTTTTTCTCTTCGTTTACTTTATTAAATTTAGGATTTAGCACTGAGGATAGCACAACGTTGTTACCGTATCAGGGGTAGTGGCTGTTCTATACAGGCATTTTAAACATCGTGGCAAAAAAACACCTTAAAAGATACTGTATGTGACGTTTTACATGTATTAATGGCAAGATGCATTCATCTCCCAATACTTACTGTAGACATGTTTGTTACCTCTCATGCTCGATCTCCGGATTAAATGCCGCTGTAAGGTCATTTCATTGAATATCTTTAGTCTGATTTTCTTTCCCTTCCAAAATGCCACCCATGCTTATATGTTATACATTTCTGCTGATGTATGGCCATGTGATGAACTTACTTACTGGTTGGTTTACTGACTGGTTGTGTAGGTTCTAATTCTTGCTTTTATCTCTCTCTCTCTCTCCATAAAGGATCTCAGCTACAAGTGCATTGACAAACAATGGGAGTAAGAAAATTGAGAAGTCCTGAGAGTGTGGTTTACAGTACCATAGTTTATTTATTATAAATACCTATTGAAATACATGTAAAAAGAAAACAAATTAATATATGACATTGTAGAACTGGTATAACACAAGACACTGAAAAATGTGTACTTGTATAAATAAAACAGCTTGTATAAAAAAATAAAATGTGGTTTATCATTGAGGTAATCATGCAGGGACACTGAACAGTTTTTAATTTCACCTAAATGGTGCTTCCTTGTAGCCAACATAGTTGCTAAAGGGGTCAGGGTATTTGTCTCTAATCTGCTACCTGGGTCCTGGTTCCCAGATGTTCCCATGATGTCCAGAAAAACCCCTGGCAGACAGGTGACCACCATCTGCAGGACGTCATCCCTCTCCTCTCGTGTCAGTTGTTGCAATTCTGCCTGAAAATTGAGCACCAATGGTGATGGATAAAGCTGGCTAGCTAATGTTAGCTAACACCGAATTGTCATAGATGCAGTCAATGTATCATGAAAACAACAATGGATTAGTTCAAAGTCACTAGCCTGTATTGTGCTGTCCTCTGTCCTCCTGATGCCCCAAGTAAGATGACAATCTGTTCTTGGGATAGTCCACACATTTCAAGTTTCTCCACTAGATGGAGCCAAATGACTGGATTAGGCCATCCTGGCTGACATCCTTATATGTTTTCACCTTTTTCCTTATCAGTGTTTTGCATTAAACTGCTTTAATTAAGGGTGTATTTCAGCTTGTTTCTTATGTTGTTTTTGTTGATTTTTTACGGATTTGCTTCTATGTCCTTTAGTTGTACACCTTTCCCTGTATCTACACTATGTGGTAGCACCTGGCAATAAGTAGATAACCTGAGCCAGAGCCCTAAAAATGCCTCTAGCATTTGCAGGCCCCTAACTCAACCCTAAACTCACAATTTCCTCAGCAACAGACCAAAGTCCGCTAGAATAGTACAGTATCATTATCAACTCTCATCACCAACACTGGAGCCCCTCAGGGCTGTGTCCTCAGTCCCTTCTTCAACACCCTTTACACAAATGACTGCACCAGCCCCTCACCCATCATCACATACTTCAAATACTCTGACACTGCCATTCTTTGCCTACTCAGTGACAATAATTCTGTCACAGCCTATCACAACTCCATTTCTCACTTCACACAATGGAGCACTGATAACTTACCTGCAGCTGAACATGGAAAAAAACAAAAAAACTGGTCCTTAGCATATCATAAACACCCCTATTGGAATGATGTGCAGTGATTTGTTTGATGCACTTGCAACTAGGAGTAATGCACTTTTCATGGCTGCTTTTCAGCAACATGGCTACACTCTCTTGCTTCACACTCCCCCCGATGGCTCACATTGAAGGGAGTGGGCAGGAACACAGGCTATGCCAATTATATTGCTCAACAACGGTTGGTTATTCAGGTTAGATGCAGCCACCAGATCAAATTGATCTGGCTTTACTGGCTTGTAAAGCTGGGGGTGCTGGAGGAATGGCAGCAGTAATCAACTTCATACATTCACTGCTTTAATTTGAACCCTCAGAGTTTGCTAAAAATATAAAACATAATCGAAACCTATTTCCACGATATGGGACCTTTAATTTAGTTATTGTGATCCTTTTCCAGTTAATCTTTGGGATCATGGAAAAGGCACACTCTTGTCAAAGTGAGTAAAACTTTCATGCATAGTAACTCACACACTGACTCTCGGGGTTGGAGTTGGTGACAGCATCCAACAAAACGGCCAACAGTGACTTTGATTACAGGTGAATGATTCAGTGTTTGCTGCTCGCGGAAGGGTTTGTTTGTTTGCTCTCTGCAGCTCAGGTTCTGGATAGTCCCCGCCGGCCATACCCTCTGGCACGGCCGACGCAGCCACAGTCTCTGCCTTAATTGTAATGTTAATGAGATCATCTCTGCTTCAATGTTAAAAAATGTACACATTGTTACATTTTGTGGTGCGAGGAGATTTTGTACTTCTATATCGTCTTAGTGTGTGTGTGATGTCTGTTAGTAAAGTGTGACATTTAGCTTTGCAATTACAAACATATTACAAGCCCAGGTGTGTGCTTTAGGACTGCAAGCTGTTGCGTGCACTGTTTTATGTTATCTAAACTAAAGCCAAAGGATCTACTAATGCATAAGCTCATAATGTATTTGATTGTAAACCCACCTCCACCCTCCTCTTATAGGACAACTTTATGTTATATACAATTTTCAAGTTTGGGTGTAAAAAATAACTGATTTGTAACTGTGTTTTTCTTTTTTGTCTCTTTTGTTATTTTGTTATATCAAAATCTTTTCATATTACACACAACATGGCTTAGCCTGTCAGAAGCATCAGTAACCTATTACAGCATCAGTATTCTGTTTCTTTGCACAAAATCCTAACAAATTCATCCATATCTAGCCCAGTTGTAAGGACACAAGGCAAAGTTCTCGCATGCTGCAGATGATACTCCAATCACAAGGGAAGTTACAAAGCGACGACGGAGCTCAGGAACGGCGGCCTTAAATCCTTGTAGGTGTTTGCAAATGGTGGAGAGGTCGGCAACATCGGTGGTGAATGTCTTTTACAACATGAGTTTTGCAGCAAGAATTTCATCAGAAAGTCAGCCACTGCGTGCACTACCTGTGAGCTCCTGCAGGGGATTCAAGAAGGCGACATCCAGAAAAGAGTAAGATTGAGGAAGGCAATTCACTGCAGTCATGAGATCAGGATCAAGCAATGACTACTTCCCAGCACAGCACAGGTCAACAGAATAAGCCTGTTGAATGGCATTTGCAGGCTTCAAGGTTCCAAGCACTTTTATGAGGAACCTTCCTATTTTGACGAAATGATGCTTCCTCAACATCATCAACAGCTCTAATGCCTTTGTGCAGATTTCCACATGGCTCTGCTCTGCTTGCATGGACCACTACTAAGTGCAGCTGATGGCTATAGCAGTGGAAATATTGAATTTCCTTCCCTACCTTCTTGTGCAGCAAGGACTGAACCCCATCCTTGGTCCCACTCATGACAGCAGGTCCATCGTAGCATTCACTGATGATTTCATCTGTATTGTAGCCTGAGTCAGAAAGATGGTGAAGAATCTCATGAATCTAGTACCCATTCTTTTTCTATTTGGGTGGGCCCTAGGAGGTTTGCAATGGTTTCCCCAGTGACCTCCCTTTGCTTAATTTGGCTACAGCACTCTCCAAATGGCATTGGCTAGATGTGTGCTTGCTGAGTCCTTTGTCTTTCTAAAATGCAGTTTCCCAGTAATTAACACCTTGATTTATGTGAAAATGAAATCTGTCATTATTTGCGCCAAATTTGTGACAGGGGAAACAGAAGCACACATCTAGCTTTGCAGAGCCCTCCAGCAATGGTCTCCCATGGTACCAGCCCGGGTTGAATCCGTGTGCAGTCTGGCCAGAGATAGTTGGGGAAAAGAAGTGTGGGCTGCGATGGCGCTAGGCTATTCAAGCTATGGTTATTAATGCTGTCTGGGCACGCAGTGCTTGGACAAATGGGGTGGGGGTCAGGGCCAGCGGAGCCTGCCTCTGCTGACTGCGGCCCTGTAACAGTGGTGTTGCAAGGTTTTCCTCTTAGGCTGTGTGGTGGTGACACAATCCCGGTCAGTTTCTCTGGCATGAGACTTGAGACAGAGGGGGAGTTCAATCATCAATCTTTTATTCTTCTCATAAACAAGACATCAACCAGTCATCGTTATGCAGGAACCTACACATGGATTTGCCATACACTTGTGGCCCTCTGCCATATCTTCCTATCCTAAATAAACTAACCATCCATACCTTAAAATATATATACATCTCAATAAACACTATGCATTCCCTCATATCGAATAAAATCCTCATCTCCCCTTACTACACAATCAAATACCATAACACCTCACTCCACCACCCCCCTACTAATTTACCACATGGTATCTCCCAATACCTTCAAATGCTGCCAGATGCCCTTAGGACTCTTTTAGCCGTTTGCCCTGCGGAGGAGACAGAGGTAAGTGATGCACATGCATCATTTCATTCTTAACACCCTGCACTAATTGAGAGTCACTTAACTCCTCAATTAACCTTTTCACTAATTAAACAGGTGTTTGTGTGTCATTATTCCTACTAATCAGCATTATCTCTCTGAAACCATAATGAAGTGGGACCTCACGGACTGAATGTGGAGAGCGACCCCGTAAGCAGAACACGTGCCCGTAAGTATAGAGCTCAAAGTTTATTGCAACCAAAGGGGTAGATGGCCAGACGGCAGGTGAACGAGGTGACACAGAGAGGAGCCGAGCCGAGTGGTAGCGGGAGCTGAGCGGGTCGGTCCGATCTAGAAGACTGGAGTCCAGGGGTTAAGGTTTGCTCCGGGAAACTGAAAACTGCGGTATTCTCATCGAAGTAACTGAGCATGGGCATAAACTAGGCTGGTAAGCAGAGCACAGGCAATTGAGTAGTGAATAAGCGAAATGATAGCGAAGTAACTGCTATTGCTGCCAGACCAACCAATCAGCTACAAGTAAATGTTGATTATTTTGACATGGCATGTTCATGATTGGCCAAATCGACAAGGACAAAAACAAAAAACCACTTTTCAGTAATTTTTTAATTTTGGGGTGAAGCGGGGTCGATTTGGTCGGAGCATTTGTGGGCAGGGGGGCATTGCCCTCCCCGTGCCCATGTCCATGCCTAGAACTGGACACTACTACCTTGTGTAGCTTACATAATCCTTTCTAGTGTGAATCTACATGTGATCCCCACTATACCTTTTGTCTACTGTGGCCACTATGAGTCGTACAATGTGAGCACGTCAAATCAAAGACTAAAACAAGAACGTTTTTGTCTGCTCTTATACTGCTCATAGTGCATCACAGGATAACTGTCTACACTCAGACAGCCAGACAGACGGCACAGCTGCTGTTCCACTCTCATCGTACTGCTACTGACAGGAAGAAAAACATCATCTCTCAGTTCTCTTCCTCTCGTTCTCATTACACAACATTGCAACCATCAACACACACACACACACACACACACACACACACTGCATACATGCAACCATCTGTGTATGGGAGCAGTGGATGGGTGTTCACCCCCAACACCCATGTCTCTCAGCTGTTGGGCTTGTCAAAAGCCTGGGAAAGTGGCTTGTCCCTCCTCATGGCGGCCTTGACCCATCCCCCCCAGTCCAGCCTTCTCGCTGTTTCCCCTCAGCCCTGACTCATGTCTGTGTGAAACCTGAAGCCCTGATTCTGATCATTTTTGGGAGATGACTGTGTGCAGGGACAGCAGAGCAGCACAGGGGAGCTTAAACAACCATTTGGATCCAAACAAGAGAGCTTTTATTTGCCAGTGATTCATGGGAAGTTATGAGAGTGTCCTTTTAGAGCTAAACTATCATTACAATGACACAATCCACGTGCTGAAGCAATTTCTTAAGGAGGAAATGCACTATAAATTGTTATGTAAATTTGTTCATTTACTGCACTGTGCACATAATGACAGATTATTATTGGCTCATTATGTGAACAGAACAACAAGCTTTTATGTGTCCGTGGATTTGAAAGTTCTCTCCTAACCCATGATGTGACAGTAAAGACTTTGAGGTATATTTCATATGTTGGTTCCCTCCTAAGGGGGCAATGCAAACTATGATCTGTATCTGTTGATGTCACACCCTCCATGCAGTCAAACACTATTTAGCCATGAGGCCATAACTTTATCCCTTGTCGATTCATACAGAAGTTGCCATTGTCATGTGCTTCGTTTTCATAACGAAGCACACTTCGTAACACTGTCTGTTATAGTGTTTCTTTTCTTAATGTAGCCATTATAATGCCGCTCACAAAGGCAGTTCTCTAACCTCCACCTGTTTCAGTGGACCTACACATAGCAGCATTAACATGCACTGTCACTGTTGCCTTTGCTTGTTGATGTGATATTGCAGATGCTCCCTTTCAGTCTGCATGCTCAGCATTCAAGGATTTCAATATCAAGTCTCAGCAGTGAAGAAAAGCTTTAGTTGAATGATATTGGCTGCAGAACGGTATAATTTTGGGTGGTACATTTTTGAATCTCAGAGTACAGCGTCATCACTACAGATAGGGGTGAGAAAAATTTGCATAGCCTTTGTTTTCTCCGCCGTTTTCTCATGTACTATAACCCCTAAATTAATCTTTTCCTTTTTTTGAAATTGAGTCACCAAACCCTGGTAATCCCGTCTCTTGAAATATCTCACAGTCCGCTGCTGGAATGGCAGTGATTATCATAAAGGCTTGTGATCTTCAAAAATTAAATTTACCTCCCAGGTCTGGAGTTTTCTCATCCCAGCTGGAGACAGCGGATACCTCATAAGGAGCCACAATGGAGGGTGGGGTCGCACCATCCTGATACAAGGCTTTTGTAATCCTGAGCTGTGGTGTACATGAAATCCCACTGTAATTGCCTTCCTTCCCAAAGGCAGGTCGGTTAGAGCTAAGATATTCACCATTCTCAAGACAGCTCACAAGGACAATGGAGGGGATTTAGTTCCTATGCAGATCCTCACACGTGCTGAATATTTTTAGTGCAGATCCTTCAGAAAGTCTCTGTGTTCTCACGACACTCTGAGCTCAGCTGTGTCAGAAAGAAAAGTTTAGCACGGAAATCAAATATGAGCTGAGAAGCTTTAGAGGACAAACAAGCTGGAAGTGAAGACTCTGATATTACTGATGTTTTCAGTTGTGCTTTGCTGTTATAACAATGCAGTACATATTTGATTACTGCCTTAATTTCACCTACACAACCAGACAATGAACAAATAAACAATAATCATTTCAGCCATCACATATCATGACTTTCATCATTTATGGATGCCCGCTTGACAGAAATGGTGGAAATCCACCGTCAAGTTTTTGAAATTTATTTTGGTTTCTCATTATTACAACATTATTATTACCTTATGTGTATTTATAATCTTATGATTATGGAAACCCTACTGAGACAGAAAGTTATAATTATGGCATACAAATAAGAACTAATAATAGAAAAGAGACGTACGTGATAATTATGTAATGCAATGCCATTAATTTATCAGTGGAGACTATGAAACTAGACTGAA
Source organism: Gadopsis marmoratus (assembly GCA_036023855.1). Taxonomy (NCBI): domain Eukaryota; kingdom Metazoa; phylum Chordata; class Actinopteri; order Centrarchiformes; family Percichthyidae; genus Gadopsis; species Gadopsis marmoratus. The sequence continues at coordinate 17,333 of JAVQJF010055840.1, read as the reverse complement.
CTCACGTTGGAAACCATAACACAGTAGAAACAGTAGAAAGTAAACACCCCAAAGATGACTAAGGGCAGGTTTCCTCATCTTTTTGAATGTGGTATGTTTTGCTGTTAAACGCAGGTCTGCACATCCTGACATAAAACAATACATAAAAAAATAGAAACACCATCAAACAATGAAAGACATCTTCCCTGAATTCAGCTGTCAGTCAATCAGAATCAGAATCAGAATCAGATTTATTGCCAGTACGTTTTCACATATAGGAATTTGCTGTGGTGTTGGAACAATAAACTATGAATATCAAAATAAGTAAAATAAGATACAAATTAAGTAAAATAAGATAAAATAAAAATAAAAATTTGAAACAAAAACACAAACTGTACAGAATATGATTATTAGAGCTACACACTTGTGCAAGGTGTGCAAGCATTAGCTGCAGGATGTGCAAAGGTCATGAATTTCAAAATTACATTTTAATTTGGTTTCACTGTTGGAAACAAGCTCCAAAAATTATGACCTTCACTGACACTCTGACTGTAGAGTTGACAGGAAATAGCTGGCAAAAAAGTTGCCAATAATCTATTGTAAAATTGCTGTTAATTACTGTAAAAAGAATTACAGTACATTACAGGATACCGTTTACAGGTTTTTGTTGTATATTGTTTTACAGAAAAACAATTAATAGTTTACAATGTTATCATCAAAGCTACCTGACAACTCAAGGTGTACAATTTTCACAATACAATATGTTGTAGAATGCTTTTACAGTTTATTTAGGATTTTTATATTAGCAGCTTTGCAAATTATGCATATTTTGAAGTGCTTGTGTGAGACCAGGCTTGCTGTTAAATTAAACCAGGAAGTGGCTCTGCAATGCAGCGACTAATACAGTGGTAATGTAATGGTTAAAGGGATAGTTCTTCTTGCACTTCTTGCGACAGGCTTGTATGAGTTCCTGACCAGTAGTGATATAGTTGCATCCTCATCACCTCCAGCAGCAGGTTCACTGATAGAAGACTTCCCAACCAGTTTATTCAACTTGTTCACAGAGGAGCTGTTAAAGATATCAGCCACAAATGAAAATTATTTGTTTAGGAGTAACACAAAATCATACCATATGATTTATCTTATGATTTCTACATTAACTGTTAAATCGAGTCTGGAAAGTAGTAAGGCAAAGCATGTATTTTCGGAGCATTGGGTTTTGGTTTTTGGGATCACTGGTCAACATACAGACATTTTCTTTTAACTATTGGGGTTTTGGAATACCGGGCCTTTGGCAGTCCCAATTTTCTGCAGACGATGCGGCTAATGCGTGTAGCTAGCTTTACCTTCACTTATGCTGGCTTTAGTTAGCTAATGTTTGCTAAAAAAGACCCAGTCCAGACTGAGGTCGTGCTGAATTCCTAATCTGTCTAAATTCAAAATATGATTTAGCTAAAATAATGGGAAATGTGTGCAGTCACTCACACAAATATAACAACATTGAAACATGTTGTCCGTGCGAAAAAGCTCTTGCCAAAGCAGGCTTCATATGTGCATGTATTGACTACTCAGCCTGGGCAGGCCAAAGCCAGTTGATTGACAGCTCGGCCCTTCAAGGAATAGCAAAAGAAAAAGGGGAAAAGCAAAAGCAATAAGGGATGAGCAAAAAAAGAGGAAAATTATTTGTCTTTATATATCCACATTTATTTATTTGTCTTTATATTTCCACATTGTCATTGTCCTTCCTATGGCACTCCCATGACTCCATAATTTACAGTCAACTTACATATTATATATGAGTGGATGGACACTGCTGTTGCTCCTCAGCTTCCATCGTCAAATGACTCTTTCAAACCACGTCATGCAATGCAATCCGATGTTAACAGTATTTAACTAATAACTAGTAACTAGTGACTTTCCTGTTACTGTGGAAAAATGCAGTCAGCTACCGCAATTATGTTGGACCCATGATGCATTGCGATATACAGCTAAACCTTGTAAAATGACAGAACAAGAAGTTACTGTAAAATGTTACTGTAGAAATCACAGCAATGTGCTGCTTTTAGTGTCCCTTCGCAATTGCTTTTTAGGCAAAATAACGTAATAAATAATTTTCTGTTTTTTGCTGAAGCTTGCTTGTGTACACTGGACAATTACAAAAAATGCATAGAACCTTTAACCATGTATTGTACATCACGGTACTAATATATCCATATATTTCATACTGTACAGTAGTCATGCTACCTCAAATGTAAGCCACATGCTGTGAAGCTGCTGCTTCAGGCTTCTGTCACCTTCTTTGTTCTGAGAGAGAGAGAGAGAGATGCCTTCTCCATAATAAACCTGGCAGAAGATGCTGTTGCTTTAAACATTCTCAATGTGTTGGACGCATGTTGCAGAGTTGCAAACCAACGATCAAGTTCTCATCGCCCCTCTATTGTAGCGGTTTAATCGGGAGCATCCGCAATCCTGTCAATCCTGTACCTGATGACTGATGTACGCATTCACTGTGTCTGCTTACACATGTACGTTAGACAGTCTGGCCTCCGCTGAGCTTTCCAAGAGAGCAAGCAGAGTCTCAAGTCCCTCTTCTTTGCTGTCGGAATGCAAAGGGGACTTAAGGACACAGGCAGAGAGCACAAAGAGCAGAGTGACACGTTTTTAAAAACTCCTGTGTGTGTGTGTGTGTGTGTGGATTAGCGTCCTCAGTTCTGCAGTCCACCAAAAGGGGAAAAATAAACAAGACTTGACACAAGAAAATGAAATATAACAGGTCTGACTTCAGAGACGAATCTTAGTTTTCCCTCGACAACAAAATCTGCCCAGTGCTAAATCACAAACAACAAAACAATCAAAATGTTCAACTGATCCAAACGTGAGAGAGAGACGATGAGTAGGGTTCAAGAAACACAGACATGAAATTGAATTAGAAGAGACAGCTTACAAGACACAGGGGAGATATTTGGGAGATGCCACTGTGTTTCTAAACCCTCAACAAAAGACAGCTCCACCACATGTGCTACTCAGGAGGGTCTATAACAAATGTTAAATCTGTGTTGCCTAAAACGCTGATAGGAGGCAACAGCAAGATGTCCCCTGAATGTAATTGTTAGACAGAAAATTACAAACAATTTCTGTGATTCCCGCGTTTCCATTGTGGAAAAGATAATTTTCTTTGACAACACCAGCAGTTTCAGACGTATCCACTCTTGAGAGGGTTTTGGAAAAGCTTGTTATAAAAAAAAAGATCTGTAATATTGAATATATACATTCGATGCATAATGTGTAACAATTTTAAAATAAATAAATACTAAACCAATTTATTGAGAACATTTTTTAGCTAAAGACATACCACGTTTTCTTTTCTTTCTTTTTTAAAGGTTTTATCAATACAATCTATCCAATCTACCGTCTTTACAAAATCTGACATATTTGAGAAGTGGCCACATTATTTCCCCCCCACCTCCATTAAACCCACAGAGGAACTGCCGTGTCCTGATTGGCTGAAGTATAAGTTTGACCGCTGTCCCTCCTGGGTGCTGGCTTTCCTTCCCTGTCTCCATCCTCTCTTGCCTGATCTGTCCTCTCAGCTCTACCCTCACCTGACTCCTTCGCACTCATGCCTCCCAACTCTGCCACAGACACTCTTCTCTCTTCATTGTCTTCTTCTCTGGACTCTCTCTGTCCTCTTGGACTCGGCAGGATCGCCTGGCCGCTCCAGCTCCGTGGTTGTCTGACTCAGTGCATGCTGACAGATGGACAGCTGAAAGGAAATGGCGGAAAACCAAGCTCTCTGACAACCTCCTTGCCTCTTCACTCTTCTTTCTCAGCCTCCTCATCGATAACTAAAAGCTCTTTATTTCAATCCAAAATCCAGTCTGCCTTCTCCAACCCCCCCAAAAACATTGTAAAATAAAATAGACTTGGCAAACAAGAAAGACGTACAATCCTCAATACCCCACCCACCTGCTGACACCACCTTTCCTATATTCTGTATAATCTTCATCTCCTATTCTACCTTTCTTTTCACCCCTCTCTAACCCAGGGTGCCTTCCTGCGCCCAACCACCTGCCCTCTTGACCCTACACCCTCTCACCTCCTTCAGTCTATTGCTCCCAACCTCCTCATCAACACCTCTTTGAAAACTGGTTGTTTTCCTAACGCTCTAAAAGCAGCTCGATTGAACCCTGTTAAAGAAACCCACATGAACCCCTTACAGACCTGTCTCTCTTCTTCCATTCCTTTCTGAAACATTTGAGCATGCTGTCTTCACTCAACTTTCTCGACGCTTTTAGCAACTTTGCACCCGCAGACTGGAACATATTGCAGAATGTTTTAAAACTCCATGATATGATTTCCTTGAATGCTTTTAAATCAATTTTGAGAGACCTGGAGGCAGAATCGAGCACCCCAACGATTCTGCCTCCAGGTCTGATATTTAGGATGCATGGTTTCTTGTACTGCATTTGTTATACTGTATATTGTTGCATTGTCTGTCGGTCTGTTGTGATGCTGGTTATCTTGGCCACTCCCTTAACAAGATTTCTAATCTCAATGGGACCTTTCACGGTTAAATAAAAATTAATTAATTAAAAACACACCTGTGGCCACAAAATGAGATCACACATTTTCTTGCGGCCCACAGCAGTAACATCTGCCCCATCACCGCTGGTCCTATTCCTCCCAGTCATCCTGCTCACAGCTGCTACATCAGTTTTCTGTCCTAATCACGTGACTGCTTTTAACATATTTTCTCCTCTAACAGGGAGGTATGAAAAGAAACTCCCTACTGCTAGAAGAGAATCATGGAAACATTGACACTCAGATGATCATTCCTGAGATTTGATACTTAATAATTTGGTTTTCAGAGATAACAGTGGGAGCTGCCAGACACAGGCGGAGCAATTTACCTTTGTTGATTTTCAGTACCTTTTTTAATTTTCTTCTCCTCGTCTTTAAAAAAAAGACGTTTTTTCTTTCCTTCTTTTTCTCACCCTCTCCCCAGAAGGTGAGTACACAAAGTATACATTATGTATAGTTTCATGGCCTTTGTACAGTATTAAGTTAATGTAAGAATGCTGTTATTTGCATAGGAATCTAATATGATATGTGGTGTTATCTCAGGAATGCTCCCTGGGCCTTTGTCTACGCCAATACTTACATGTCTGTTAGGAGATCACTGGTCTGTAATGGTAGCACCATTTATGGCAATCACGGCCAATAAGAAATGTTATGTTATCTGCATGTCTTTGTGTTGTGGGGCCAGGGAATCAGCAAGTCATTTTGCATTCAAAGCTCAGGTTTTCACAGCAGCTGTCAGCTCAGACATGTTGACTCAGACGTGCTGAAATCTTTTTCCACAATGAGGCTGATTGAGGGCCTAGTGTCGGAGCAGAGAGGTTAGTAAGACACCCGGCTTCCTCCCAGCTTAATTTCAAAGTGCTACTGGAGTGAGGAGATTAGAATGAGTGGTGTGCTGGGAGTTAGGGGGCAGGGTGTAGGAGCGGGGTGCAGAACAACAGAGGTTTCTACCGAGCTCAGTAATCGTACATTCAGGGGACTGCCGCGATAAGACATAAAAGACACCAGACTTAAGGGAAAACCCTGACACTAAATGAAAGACGAGGAAGGTGATAGCAGTAGTTGGAGGGGGGGGGATACTACCAATGACTGTCTTTTGTTGTCGGGGGAAAATTAACCCTGGGATGTAAACAGCAGCGGCCAACAACAGCAGTTGAGAAGGAGGGCGAGCAGGCTCTCACGACTTATTCCACATTTATTGTTCTGTCTGTTTCACACTGCGTAAGCACAGTACTTACAAGATGATATTGTTAGCCAATCATAACAATCTGTCTCCCTTTTAAGCTGATTGTAGTAGGTGCAATCCCCTCACTGTGCTGATCATACTGCTGGGGCCCAGGTACATAATGTATCCAGGAATAATTAAGGGATTTAGGGAAATGTTAGGCTTCATAAGTGCTTCCATTGTCACAGCGTTGAGTGTTTGACTCGGTGGTACTCGCAGTGCACAATACCCCTAGGTCTGCTACAATGGGGGAGTTGAACTTCTACAGATATGTCCTTTAATCAGTGCATTGCTTTCCACTCTCAGTCAGGGTGATAACATCCGTGCTGACCTCAAATAATCATTACTGTGAAAGCCTTGCTGCTCCTCTCATCTTCCAAATATTTGCCACTACTTGAATCTCTTCTATTTGAATTAAAAAGTGTCAGTATTTTTTCTTTGGTTTGATGTCTTTAGGTGTCTTTAAAGATGATTTTACTTAATAAAACCACCCCAATAATCTTTATCATTTTGTTCGTAGCACATCACATGGATTTCTGAATGTTAATAATATTGCTTCCAATTAAAAATGAAGAGGTGGGTTTTTAGACCTTCTCCTCCCCCCTCCATAAGAGTAGAAACAGACAGATTTACCATCACTTAGTTTGAACTATTTTTCACTATCAGATGGTGTTGCTACCATAAATCCTGTGTGAAATTTGTTGTAAATAAAAATTAGTCCATATGAAACTCTAAGAAGTGTAATGTTCAATCTACTGGACTAGCATAACTTTATGTTTGTAACTAATGTTGCGAGGGAGGTCTGCAGCTGAACCCGTCTGGAGCACCTGAATTTGAGGGCTACCCATAATACTGTACCTTGAAAACAATAGCTGTAAAGAAATATTAAACCAAATCTAACATAATAACCAAAAAACAAGTCTGTCTCTATATATGGTCTATGGTCTCCATAGATTAGCCTTGTTCCACATTAATGTACACAGTGTCCTTCAAAGGACTAAAGGCCTAAGTTTGCTTAAAACTAGAATGTGAGTAGTGGGAGAGGGAAGGGGTCAGAGTCTCCGTAACAGTTGGACAGTGTCAGAAGGTTGAAAAGATGGTCAGTGATTGGCCAGGTCCGTCTTTCTTCATTCAAGCAACAGCCAAGTGCAACATCATGAATGCCACAAAAAAGAGACCATCTTATGTGAGAGTGAGCGAGGAGGAGAAGGTTAATTGTGTATTCATAGGAATGCTTGGAAGTGGCTCAGATGAGACTGATACCCCCACTCTGCCGCTGGGTCCTGGACTTCCTTACAGACAGACGCCAGACAGTCAGAGTTGGTACCAGGGCATCAGGAACAAAAACAGTGAGCATAGGGATCCCCCAAGGTTGTGTGCTCAGTCCACTCCTGTACACCCTCTTAATCTACGACTACGTCCCCTCCCAGAGCAACACCTCCATCATCAAGTTCGCTGACGACACAACCGTCATCAGGATGATCACTGGTGGAGAGGAGGCAGCCTATAGGGATGAGGTGGCTCAGCTGGTCTCGTGGTGCCAGGAAAATAATCTCTCCTTAAATTCTGAGAAGACTAAGGAGATGATTATCGACCCGAGGAAAAGGAGACACCAGCACGCCCCAATATACACAAATGGGACTGAGGTGGAGAGGGTGAAGACCTTCAAACTTCACTGACTATTGAACTGTTTCAATGCCCCCCAACAATGACAATGTGACCTGCACGTTGCAATTTTGAACACTTTAACATATATCATCTCGATGCTGCATCTGTAAATATCTGTAACATTAGCACATATCTCATATCTTTTATCTTTGCACGTTTATACAGCATAAACATTTGCACATTCCAAATTTGCACCATACCTCTTTTGTATAGTACTCGTTTTATTTATGTACCTATTTTATTTGCCTGCGCTAAGTTTCATTCCTTTATTTAGTTGAGTTAAACTGTCGTTTCAGTTGTGTGAAGGGAACTCGCAAAGTAAGAATTTCATTACTCAGTGTAAGCACTGTGTTTCTGCTGTGTATATGACAATAAACCTCTTGAATCTTGAATGTTGAATGAGGTGTTGTCCTGCTCCTGAAACTCTGTTCGATAGCTCCAACATGCAAAACAATAAAGACAAACAAAAGACAACAAAAGTTGTTGGAGAGAGATCAGGGAGACATTGGGATGCTGCCAGGAGGAGAAGATGACAGCAGGCTTCTCTCCTCACGCTCCAGTGTGGACATAGATGTTGGCCTCCTGGGGGAAATATCTGGCTCTTTAGCTGCTAAATGCTGCACTCTGTTCACCAGCTGGTCTCTAACGGTGTCTGTCTGCTGTTCGCTGCTGAGCTATAGTGCACAGTGGGTCTTATCATGTTTAGCTTTTTCCCCAACAACAGCTGCCTGGTGCTGCTATAAACCACAACATGGGAGCACTGAGAGTGAACCAAAACAGTAAAGTTGTGAGAGCCAAATAATGAGCTAAAAGATGTTAAGACTCTCAGTAAAGCTGAGGGGAGATGCAGAGTCGAGTAATAATCTCTCTGTGGGTTCATTACCCTTATACATACATAAGTGTGTCGGCTATTCAGCGCTGGATTTCTGCCTGTACAACGCCTTCAGTGTGTGTTAATGCAGGAAACCAGCACAACCATGTGGTCTTGGTCCAGTTGTAGAGCTTTAATGAACAGACAGTTACGCCAGTGTTACAATTGACACACCAAGAGGCTGAGCGGAGTAAATGCCAATACAAATTTCTCACTAGTCTAATACTTCATACAGGTAGAATAAATTATACTATGGCAACATACACACATGCCAAACAGAAAGCAGAACAAAACAAGCAGGGAAAGGACCAAGAGGTAAACAGGAAGGGTGCGGGGGGGTGAATGAGCATATCTGTACATTTGATCCCTAATGTTCTCCTTGGTTTGCTGTGAGTGAAAAATATATATATACACAAGGTAGAAGTTTAACACAGCTGGCATCCAAAGAGTTTCTATGGCTCTTGTGGAGGTGCAGAGATATTATAAAAGTCTCTGTATGAGACACCGGAGATCGCCTTCACCATACGTATACATGGACACCAGCATCCAGTTGGAATGGATATGAACTCATCAAACTCTGCTCAGTTTCGCGAATCGAGGATTAAACACAGAGTTGGTCTGGAATGGCATCAAATACAGAAGAAAGAGCGAAAGACAAAAAGAAAACTTTAACGATGCAGAAGCATATTGTAATTGTTCAAGTACTTTTTACGTGTGGAATGATGGGATAGAGGGAATGATACTCTGCTGGGTCTCTGTTTATCCTCCAGTCCGTTTGCCTTGAATTGGTTTCCACCGAAGGACAGAACATAAAGCTCCATACGGTGGCATTGTTGTTCCTCTCCTGAGCAGTGCATCAGTTCCTGTGGAGAGCATGGAGCAGCTTTCCCTTTGGTCAGTCCAGGTGTTTAGAGTGATCAAATCTCTGACTGACTATACAATCCTTTATGGAACTGCTGTGGTTTGTAATTTGTACTAGAAATGATCTCTAAATATATTCAAAATGTTAAATTGTTTGGATGAACCTTATACTGCCTGCATAAACACAAGACGTATACACGGTTGAGTTTGTATGAGTTAAAACAGGAGCAGATCAGAAAACAGGGAGGCTTCTTTTACTAAATTATGACCAAATATACTTATGGGGAGATTACAAATAAAGGCCGGTCTCTAATGTAAACTTGTTTCAATTTAAGGCATGGTTCTCTCTGTAGTTGAGCTCAAATTGAGAACAGTAACTTAATCTAATGATTCCAATTCACTGTTGTTGAAAGTCATTTATGAACTATGTTGTGTTTCAGCACATCAACAGTGATCTGAGAGGAACTGTTAGGATTTCAGACGTATCAGCACATTCTCATCCGGGGTCGTCAAATACGCTGCTTTGTCAACCCGTCTCATACAGACGCACAAGGTATCCTAGCCTTTGTTGCATATGGTTAACATTGTGAAACAGTTTGCTTAGATTTAGGTACCAAAGCTACTTGGTTAGCTTTAGGAAAAGATCATGGTTTGGGTTCAAATAAGTGCATTAGATGACGTAAGTCATTATGTAACACACGTACATAACTTAAAACTATAAACACCAAAATGCCAATGCAATTTTGGTTTCACACGGGACACAAACCCGTCACCTGACACGGGTGGGTTTTCATTGAAAGCCCGGTGCATATCAGACTGAGTGTAAAGGGTACTTTGTGAGTCTGTATGAGACGCAGAGGGATGTGACAAAACGTTGAGATTTGGCGACCTGTGACTGAGAAAGGGATGGACATGTATAGGCACTAGAGCATCATTTTGAATCTGTAAGCATCCTCAACAATACTTTAGTGGTCATGGGCAGAGCATGACATGAAAACGTTAAACAGTAAACATTTTGCCATTGTGCTCAATGACATTCTGTTCAATATGTTGAAGAGAAACGTAAGTCACACATTTCCCAGAGAAATGCAAGTACGAAAGAGTTGCCTGTGAAAGTGACTGTAGGAGATACACTTGTTAACTAAACAACACTGCTGTGACTGGTCCTGTTGCAGAATTGCAGATATGACTCCTCAAAGCACGTTTCTTATCTAAAGGGAAATCATGGATTGTTGGTGTGTCATATATCCAATGCTTAAATACAAGGAGTGGACATAAAGTGAGCTAGAATCAAAAGAAATGAAAATGACTGTAACTAAGCTGCCTGGAGAAATGTCCGGCTCCAACCGAGTGGGGAGTGATTGTCACACTGAATGTCAGCTGCTCATTCAGGAGCTCCAACTGGGGTGGAAGCTCTTCAGGAGGTCTTGTTGTTGATAAGAGGAACTGCAGTGTCAGAGCAGAGACGTCGCTTCAGGAAGGGCTGAATTAGTCCATATCAGTCCATGTCTCCCTCACATACTTACACACACACATCGCACATGGGTTCCTGAAGGCTGACGCTTTGTTTTTGTTTTTAAGCTGCCAAAATGTTTAGTTCTGATATCCAGTATCTATTTAAGGTGACCACTTTCACACAAAAACTGAAAGTATTTAGGGTTGCTCCAGCAATTCATTCTTCTCAAGGTGAAAAACCCCCCTCTTAAAAATAGTTTAAAACATGAAACACTAGAACTCAGCCAGGACCAATATTCCTACTTGGGTTGCAAAGACAGCACCTGAAAATGTTGTGTTTGCTGACCTCCACTGGTTTCAATCCTCACCACCCAACTGTGACGCTATGTGTGTGTGTGTGTGGCCAGGAGTACAACACACTTGAATCTGAGGTAGCATTCATGAGCCATAATCAAATCAGAAAAAAAATGTCATTGAATGAAACACGACATAAGTGATCAGACCGGTTGCTTAGCGAAGTAACCGGACGATGTTTCCTTAGTTAAAAATGTTTCAACCTCACAAAAACAAACGTGCTTGGCATTCAGTCCACTACAGGATAACTGTAAATACATAGTTTTGCTGTTTGCTGACCCACATAAAAGATGTTGTTGTATTGTTTACCTGGTTCAGCATGGACAGAGACACTTGTGTCATCCTCACATCTAAACGGCATTAAGAGTTTTCTGCTATGGTGAGGACGTGGCATTACTGCTCCATAATAAACATCTGTCACAGGTTACACTCAGTCTAAATTGATTGGCTCAGGGTTAACGTAGTAATTTTTTATATCACATAGTTTATAGTTATCCAGTAAAGTTAAACACGCCGATGCTGTGTAGAAAAATTTGGTGCAACATGAACAACAAATAAAAAACACTTAACAATTCCTTGTTGTGGATTTGTTTGGTCCTGTGGGGAATGTTTAAAGCTCTGAGAAATAGTAACATCAAATAAAGTATAGAAAAGCTAAATATCAGCCCCGTGTATAGTCAATCTATGACACACACACACACACACACACACACACACACACACACACACAGACGTTCTCTGGGAGATTTGTATGGATGATAGCAGGAGGTGTGGCTTGTGCTGGTCACCAGGTGTCATGTTGTTGTAAATATGTTAGGTTAGTACTAGTAGGCCTGGCCAGTCTCGACCTGCAGCAGTCCCAGTACAGCCGAGTGGTCGGCCAGCTTCATCCTGCGCTGGCTGGACAGGCTGACGTTCTTCGCCAAGTAATCCACGGCAGCTGGAGATGACAGGAGGAAACAGGAGGGAGTGTTCATGATGATCTGCCACAATCGTTCTCAGCACTGTGACACATTAAACATCGCGACATATTCAAACTTCCATTTACTTTATATCGACAACAATATCACACACATATGTATCAACATCTCTGATCTCCACTAGAATTTAATAAAAGCAACTTCTATGGTTGTGACCAAGGCACTGTGGAAACTTTTAAAATACTGTTTCATCACAATTTTTATTTTCAATCACATAAGCTTCAAAACACTTGATCCTACTTTCCCCATAATACAACTTATAGTATCTTTTTGTTAGACCCTCCATGCCTGGTAAACACGTCTTTTAAACTCCCCACCTCCAGTTTGTAATGCAAGATTTCTGTTATCAATGTGTAATCTCTGATCTGTGATAACCCCATAACTGCTTTCACAGGCTCAGCAGAGCTTACAATGACTAATAAATCGTAAAATCAGTGAATTTGCCCCTTCAAAGTCTTGTTTAGTTTGTTGTAGCAGTATCCAATCATTTCCATCTGCAGCTCTGATCATAGTCATTATGGAATGACAGTTTGATGTTATAGCTTGCCATGAATAGTCTTTTTTATGGATGTCAACAGTTAGCTCCACTCACATTTATGCAGCCTCCAAGTGGAGCTTGTTTTCAATATGGGAAGTTGGGAGCACAATGTTCTGAAAAATGAGAGATGGTGACTAACGTTGGTCATGTATGACAGAATACACAATGACATGCTGTTTTGCACTGAACGTGAAAAGAATATTAAAATTGTGGTCTTGAAGTATGAGACAGGACGTGTTTACTTTTTCAGTATTTAACCATAGTCCACCATATTTCCCTTCCCTTATCCAACCTAAACCTAACTATGCACAGGACTCAGGCTACGAACCCCGGGGCTGACCTTTCAAAGTCCTGCACTTTGTATACCAACCATCCAGCCGGTCACCTCCGTACGAACTCTGTGTGGTACGTGAACGTAGCACTTCCTGGACAATAACAAATGTTGCCAGTGAATATAATCCAGGCAGCATTTATGTTTCCTCCAAGTCATATCTAGCAAAGCAAATTCAATTCAATTCAGTTAAATTTATATAGTGCCTTAACAAGGTATATATACCTTAACAAAGTTATCTCATAGCACTTGTTAATATAGAGCAAGTCTAGACCAACTCTATATGTATAGACCTAACAATTCCACCATGAGCAGCACTAGCAGACAGTGGCAAGGAAACACTGCCTTTTAACAGGCAGAAACCTCGAGCAGAACCAGGCTCTGGGTGGGCGTCATCTGCCTCGACCGGTTGGGTGCAAATTAGTATTGGAATGTAATTTGTGGGAGAAAGGGTTGTTGGGTGCTCTGGTGAGTATTTGGGGCTTCAGGATGGTGTATGTGGGATTGAGTCCAAATAAACTACAGTTTGTGTGTGTTCCTGGTGAACATGTCACCCAGTGCAACAGTGTGGCTCACTGATGTGTTTTAAATAGAACAATGGAGCACCATGGCTGAGAGGAAGAAGAGATATCAGGCTGTGATCCACACACAATACTTGTTAGGTTGGGTAGAGTCTGAACATGAGGTTCGTTAGCAAGAAGACAAATATTGATTAACATCTATTATATTGTTGCAGAATAGTTTGGTGTATGCCTGCTGTCTGTCCAATCACACTGACTGACAAGAGGGAAGTATGTTTGACAGACAAACAACAGGAGGCGACAGACAGAAAGACAGAGAGGCAGACCTGTAGTCTCTAAAATTACTGTGGCTCTTGGAAAGCTGGCATTAATGCTCGGCATATTTTTCTCTCAGAGTGGTGGATGTTGCCCCTCCCTGGTTCAGCTGTTGATAACTTCTCTTTTATAGGGCAGGATAGAGGAGGACTGACAGCAGATGTGATGTGACATGGTGTGTTTGGGTGTGCATGAGTGTGTGTTGTGGCTATCTGGGGAAGATAAGTAAGGCATGTCAGTTAGGATGCTAGCGTGCACAGAAAGGAAGCTGTCACTCTGTGCTGAGGAATGAGAGAAAGAAGAGCACCTATGGGTGGGCAGTTCTAGTTGCCAAGATGCCAGTCACCCAGACAGCTAGTGGGGGAGCATAGTGTGTGTGTGTGTGTGTGTGTGTGTGTGTGTGTGTTGTGTTTCACAAGGGTTTAGTGAGGCCCTCTAAAGGAAGCTGTTTTTCCTGTCAACCAGGTTTATACCTTAAATCCCTGTTGAGCAGTCACCCTGAGAGTCCTCTGCCTCCAAGATAGAGCCTATCTGATAACACACACGTGCACAAACCCATGTGCACACACACATGCACGCACACACACACACACACACACACACACACACACACACACACACACACGCCTCAGCTAGTGTGACAGTATGTACTTTAATCTGTCAGGAGCTTCCTGCAATAGAACAAGAGAAGAGTCAAATGTCTGAAGTAAACTGTTAAATCTGTGTGCGGGGGGGGGGGACCCCAGCCAATCCACAAACGTCACATCAAAGAGGATCAGTTATAGCATCAGAGATATTTTCTTAATTTCTTAAGACATTTTTTCAAACTATGTAACCTGAGTCTTATTGCTGTAACGTTGGAGGATATGTTGATTATCAGACGGAGGTCAGACAATGTTTAAAGGAAAATCTCAGCAGTTACTTGGTGAGTAAATGTTATCAGAACTGATTTAAATGATGGACGAAACTGCAGTCACTATAGCTTGACAAATGATCAACTGACATTTTAAATACATACATTTTAAATGTATTTTCTTTTAAAGTTTAATTATGTCCTGATTATTACTAGTAGCGTTGTAAAATAATAATCTGTTACCTCTTAATAACAGTATAATAACAGAACTTTTTTCATTAATGTGTCAGCACATATTATATATTATTGTAATCACAACAGGGATGAAGGCAAACAGCAACCAAGTCATTATCAAGTAACACTGAATTACTAGCTGTCGCCAAAGCAAATATTGGAGTAGAGTATCACACCTACAGTAACAGGCCATTTTACACAAAGTTCAATGAGAGCTATGAAACTTTAATAATTTTATTCTGAGTCAGACTGGCAGGTAAATTCACAGTTAAAAAGAGAACACAGTCACTTACCTCCATCTATACAGACTCTTTCTCAGTCTTACTTACTAAACTTATTTGTACTTCCAATTTTAATTATGACCAAAAAACATCCTCCATAGTTTACATGCTTAGTGTAGTAAATAACACTATTTTTAATGTGATCTCTTTTAATTTTCTATTTGGACTTTTAATTTTAATCATGGCCATATATATCCTCCAGAGCATACATGCTCTGTCAAGTGTCGGAGCTGTGGCAGATTAAACCAATAAAAATAAGTATGAGGAATAGCAACTGTGTGCCTTGTGCTACCGCAATTCAGGCACGCCAATAATACACCTATATATATATAAATAATATGGCACCTTTCGTACACAAATTGCTTCAATCAAAGTCCTTAACAAATAAAAAAAAGATAAGCGCAGACACTTAACTATAAAAATATTCAAATCCATTTAAAAAGAGGAAGGAGGTAAAATAAAACGGATAAAATAGAGATGAAAATAAAATCACAATTAATTAATTCAAATAAAACAGTAACAATAACTACAAGTGTATCAGCTATTATTGTTACCATAACCACCATCATCATCTTAATAACACTGAGCAGTAGTGAACATAGAGAGGAAATGGAGTGGAGCAGTAATAACAGACTCTAGGTAAAAGCTTAAAAGTGAACTTTTAACAGGAACGACAACTGATGTTTCCGTCCTCAAGTTCAGAGGCAGAGAGATTTACAGTTCGGCTCCTGAACTACAGAAAGCCGAATCACCGAAGGTCTTTGCTGTAGTTTTCGATCCCTGTTAAAATTCAAGTTTTATTAGCACAAACCACAACACACCGCCCTCTATTCCTTTGCACATATAGTGATCAGATATTGTGTTTATTGATAATAGCCTAATTGCTTCATTGTTCCTTCTAATAATCAGTTTTCAGTTATATAAACACTTAAATTTAAAATTTATTTACCCACTTGTGGCTCCTGTAAATTCCCTTTACTCTATATGTACGCCTGCTCTACAGAGGCAGAGAATGACCGGGTGACCTTACTGAGTCCTTAAATGCACACTGCAAACACTCACACAAATGACATGCAAGCTATGACTCCAGCCTGCTGCGTCCGTCTGATAAATACACCACATGTGATTTAGGCAGAATGTGTCGCATCTGTGCCTGAAAAGCAGACACAAATTCCGCAGTGAATCTCTGTTCTCAGCTCTCAGCGCAAAGTGCAGTCAGGTGTGTGTGTAGTGCACAGAGGACCTGGTGGCTCGCTTGGCATTTGGTGTTTTTATGCCACATCAGATGTGGGACGCACTTGGTGATATTGGATGGGATTAGGTACAACCCATAGTCCCACTGAATAACTTAAGTTGAAGAGATATTTGACGATAATTGAAGATGTTTGAAAGTCACCATTACAACATTTAACCCTGAGTAGCTTGTTAAGTGATACATCAGAGAGTGACAGAGAGAAAGACATGTATAAATGGTGCTGTTGTTGGTTAGTCTGAATTAGCAGGACTCACTCTGGCCGTACTGACTGTACTGGTATCCGGCGGCAGCCACAGCTGGGTCCATGCTGTAGCCGGTGGTGCTGTATGTGGGGGGGCAGTAGGACTGGGATGACGGAAGGCTGTCCACCGTCTTAATGGAGGCCTCAGCTGAATGCTGGCTGCAGCTGGCTGAGATGACATTGGACGGAGAGGAGTCCAAGGCGCTGTGGAGCGGTGAGATGGAGAAGTCGTGTTGTGGCTGTGAGGAAACACCGCTGGGGTTACTCAGGATGCTCATCACCTGCAAACGCAGAGGAGAAGGTGTTTTCTGCAGGCTTCTTTGTGTCCAACACTTTGGTGCAGAACAAGACATCTCAACAAACACTAGTCACAATATTCACGACAATCATTTTTTGTCATTTTGGTGACCACCTGAGCTTTCCTTTAGTTCCACCGAAGTGTCAACGCTGCTCACAAGATATCTCAAAATCTAACAGGGAGTTTGCTCTGAAATGTGCAATTCAGATACAGTCTCCCCAGAGGATGACACCTTTTCATTGTAATGATCACATGGCTTTTCTGGCTTTGCTACCCTCAGGGCAAACATCTCTCTGTTGTAAACATCCATCACAGTTTATAGACCACTTTCTGCTTCAACTTTGACCTCCTGTACTCTCTGTGGCTGTGTGATCCAGTTTTCCTGTACAATGAGTGCCTCTTCATAGTGATGCCACTGTGCACTGAGCTCCTCTCTCCTCCTCTCCCTCTCCATCTGTAGGCACTCTTATCCCATTAATGCTTGTTACTAAC
>JAVQJF010055838.1:0-17580 GCA_036023855.1 Gadopsis marmoratus | reverse complement strand
TCTGTGTGTGTCTGTGTGTGTCTGTGAGTGTGTGTGTCCTGTGTGTCTGTGAGTGTGTGTGTGTGTGTGTCTGTGTGTGTCTGTGAGTGTGTGTGTCCTGTGTGTCTGTGAGTGTGTGTGTGTGTGTGTCTGTGTGTGTGTGTGTCTGTGTGTGTCTGTGAGTGTGTGTGTGTGTGTGTGTGTCTGTGTGTGTGTGTGTGTCTGTGAGTGTGTGTGTCTGTGAGTGTGTGTGTGTGTGTGTGTGTGTACCTCTTGCCTCATGGTGTTCATCCTGAAAGTCTGGCCCACCCCTCTTTCAAGATCTCTACCTTGAACGATTTCAAGGATATCATGAAACAGGTACCGACCCGAGTCAGCCAGAAGTGTCGGCTTTGCCCAACACGATGCATACGTTTCACTTGGACATGTGTTTCATGAAGGATACAGCTCGTCATCATATCTCAGCATGCACCACGGCCCAACCAGCTCCAGACGTCCTCACTGGATTTCCTCTCCTGGCACCGACCGCGGCTCAGCAGTTCGTACCTTCTGGCTGAAACTTAAATGCTGCGTGTTGAAGCACTTGCAATAAACTGCTTCCGTGTTGCACACATGCAGCTGACATGACGAAGTTCTGCTGGATCCGGATTAATCACCTGGTGGATTCTCACTGTTCCCGGCACCGCTGGCATCTGCTGTCATTGCATCCTCAACATCCTCACGCTTCACAAAGAAGTGTTCCGCTGTTGTTGGTGCCGTCATGGACACATAGATGTCTGTAGGTGCTGAAACTCAAATTAAATCAAACATTCATTCAAAGCAATTTACTTAAAATAAAATAATAAATAATAATAATAATAATAATAATAAATACTAAAAATCTAGACAGAAACTTTTTCTGACAAGAATAAAACACCCTTTGCAATGACGGAATTCTAAAGCTTATTGTGATTATTCATAAAGGGATAATAAGATACACTTCACTTATGCATATTACATTCAACATATGCATGTGGTATAAAAATGTTTATCAAATATAATATTTAATATAAATAATTGGATTTTTTTCTCAAGATGGCTGCTGCTCTGCATCTGGTGATTAACAGGAGAGCAAATGCAGTGCGTGAGATTAAGAAATCATATATATTTTTAAAATAGCAAAGATAATTTTCACAAGTAATAGATTTCTACCATTATTTAATGTGACAGTGTTGAGTTGTTGAGCTTGACCACCACAATATCACAATATAAATGACTTAAATCTAGTTATAAAAGAAGGTGGTAACTTGACTTCTGTCATGTCACTTCCAGTTGAAGATGTTCATTTTATTTATGGGGACGATGGTTTGTGTGATGGGGTTGAGTAGTTACTTAGGTACAGAACTAAACAATGAGATTTTAATGAATTGTGTTAGAAAACAAATGCACAGATAGACGTTAAATATCTGGACGTTTTTCTGATTTTATTAGTCACATTCCAAGAACACTTTCATCCAAGGTCAAACTGAAAAACAAGATATTTTCTGATAAAGAGAAAATCTATGATTTTTTAATATGATTGGACATTTTAATCGATATAACCAGCTTTATATAATATATAACAGATTCTGGTGACCCAGTAGGGACTCAAATCGTACCCGTTTAATGGAATGGATCAGCCACTAAAAGCTCAACTGCTGATTCCAAGGTCAAGGATGAACTTCAGTCTCAGCTTTTACACCAACAGAGAAGAGACGTCTTCAAAGAGCTCTGAAGAGAATGTAAATGTGAACATTTAGAAGTTATATGACAGCTGGCCCATCTGAGAATGAGCATCATGTGATTTGACTGAAAGCTCCAGAAATGGAACTTGAGCTAAGATTGATGTTTTTGCATTTGCTTAAATGTAACCAATTCTCAAACACAGAGGTGGCAGATTACAAAATGCTGACGTGAGTAGTTTCTGTAACGCCGGCTCATTTAGGAAAACATTGACAAACGGCTTATTATGGGTACGTGGCCTTGTTGCAAGGCCCGAAATAGTACAGCAGGCACCTTTGCATTTAATTCTAAGTGATGTTAAAACAAAGTTGCTTGGTTGTATGTGGCAGACCCAGAATGCCTGCTAGAACGTACACATCCAGGTTCCGTGTATATCCCATCGCTGCACTGGCTGCAGCTACGTGTCCACAGACAGGTGGGAATGTTCCCCTCGTGCTCCTGCGATGCTTCAGTGCTTGTAACCACCTTTGCTCCATTAGAAGCCATTGTTGGACGGTGGCTCCGCTCTGATCTTCTGTGGTGTGAAACATGTGCTAGCATCATTAGCCGCTGACTGAGTCCATTTGAGGCCATTTAGCACCTCCTGCCTGCCTGCAGCCGCTAATATACGTGTGCATGTGTGAGTGTGTGTGCGCGTTGCCACCTCAGCGCTGACACAGTGCAGACCTCTGGGCTCCGAGCTGCAGGGTCAGACTGCCAACGTTCCGCTGATGGAAAGGAGGGGCTGAGGGTGTGAGCATGTGCCTGTGTTGGTGCGTGTGCTGCTTCCTTGAATCGCTGTCTTTGTGAGGACCAATTATCGTCTCATCAGAATACTCACATGAGGAGAAATCTCCAAAGTGCACAGTTTGGTCAGTTAATCGGGGGCTACTTGTAGGTCAGGGGTCAGATGATATCATGGTGAGGGTTAGAGCTTGAGCCCTGTGCAGGGTGCACCCTGCCTCTCAGCTCCAGCCCCCTGCGACCCTGTAAGGATAAGCGGTTATAGATGGATGGACGCATGGGTTAGTGTGGCTCTTGATGTTGAATGTATAACTCGGAAACTCGATGCTACAAAGGAGCTTTGTAGTGGCTGACAGTTACTGCAGCTTTCATTTGTTTGCCTTGTGTAGGAGAAGAAGTCTTTCCCAGCCAGTCGGTGCCATGTGACACTGACATTTCCACATGGCCCAGTGCTGTTCCTGTCGGCTTGGATCCGTCACCCCTGCGTGCCTACTTGTCGGGAAGTCAAATATCTTTGCAAAACCTCTTCTCCACACAGCTTTCCAAAGCGGCTAATGGCAATTTCTGTAACTTTCCGAAAGAGACAATCTGACATTCACACCCACTTAACGGCGTGATTGAGCAGCTGTTGGGAGGTGACAAAGGAGGTTTGAACTTCTCTCAGCTCTCTTTTTTCACTCTTCACACACACAACTAATTCTGTCACTTGTCATATGCACAACTGAGGTCAACACTATCACAACGACTGTTCCAGGAGAGACTGTCGAAAATGTGCCGCGGTGCCCATATTGAAATCATATCACATCTCGCCCCTCTCTGTGACAGCCAGCTTTTTATCCAGTGTGGCCGTTTGGAACAGACATCGTATCCTTCTGACGATGCTGGAGAGTTGTTTTTGAGCATAACCTGGCCCTTACTCTGCCTTTCAACCTTTCTGTATGTTGCTATCTGTATAGCTTGCGTTTGTTATTTCCAACTGGTACCTCTACACTGGTTTCCATGAGATGCTCTGGTGTTTGCATTATATCTTTTGTTTCTAGTTTAGAAGTCTTTGCACTGTTACTATCTGGTTTTGGTATTATTTAGGCCTCGGCAACAATGACGACCATAAAGCAAGTCTTAGAAACTGAATGACAAAATTGCTTATTTGTCATTGTCGCCCAAAACAAGCGAAATGTGTATTTTCTGAACCCCCATCAACACCATAACAAATGACCATTACAAACATTATTCATTTGAGTATTTTATGATCTGCTTACATGTGGGCACTAAAAGTAGGCTGATGTTATAAAAACCTGGTTAAAAGAAACTATCATTGACTGTTTACAGAACATGGGATATGAATCATGGTCTCCCCTAATCACAGCCCTGTTGTCCCATCCATTATTTGGTCCTTACAAAGAGTGTTTGAGTGGATGGGTAATTTTCTGTCAGTAAATCAAACAGTAAGTTCACCAGTCAGTTAGAAAGCCATGTACTCAACAGTCAATAAATCAGTACAGTAGTGAGTCATCACACCCATCAGTCTGTCCACAGACAAACCAAGATGTAACAAATCAGGGATGGACTAGTCAGTAAAATATGCATAAAAACCAGTAAACCAGTCAATCAGTACGAACCTGACCAGAAGGGTTCATGCTGATAGGTCATTCTGAGACGCTGAGGTCAGGCCCCGCGCTTTAACACAACCTAAACCACTCAAGCTCAGTTTGCTTCTAAACCATCATCAGGCTGGAGAATGAAGGCAGGGTGCAGGACTTTCTACCAGAATCCTCCAACCTCTAAAGAGATCACTTCTATTAATTCTGGTCTATTTACAAATGTATCTAATTATATATACAACACATAAAATCCCTGGGTTGACTGGGTAAATTAACTGGTGCAGGTTTAACGTTAAATGTAATGGGTAGTTACTGTAACGGTATGTTTAAATGCATAATGGTATTTCTGTCACAGCATGGCATGGAGACAGCATAAGAAAAGGACCCAAATGCAGACCGGGCAGAGTTCAGGGGATTTATTACTCACAACAAAACGACACTTGCAGGCAAGCAAGGCTGATATGGAGCTATATTAGTATCTATAATCAAGAGCATGCTCGGTTTAAGAGCATACTTTATTGATTTCATGTTCAGATTTTGTTATACGCCCTCTCAAAACTCTGCTCTCGCACCCAAATAGCAACTGCTTGCGCCGATTTCTTATGTGCATTTGTGCAATTTTTGCGCTTGGATTTGTTTGTGCAACAACCGTATCAAAATTCCCCAACCAATAGAATGCTAGCTGCAGTGTCAACCAATGAAATGATCGGTCGCTTTACTTCTTACAGCGTCCCGCACGGGCGGTTACTCTAACTGAGCTCATTCACTCTCTGCATTTTATTATATGTATAGTTATTATGCACTCACCGGCAACTTTTTTAGGTACACCTTGCTAGTATCGGATTGGACCCCCTTTTGCCTTCAGAACTGCCTTAATTCTTCGTGGCAGAGACTCAACAAGGTGCTGGAAACAGTCCTCAGAGATTTTGGTCCATATTGACATGATAGCATCACTAGTTGCTGCAGATTTGTCGGCTGCACATCTGTGATGGGAATCTCTCGTTGCACCACATCCCAAAGGTGCTCTGTTGGACTGAGATCTGGTGACTGTGGAGGCCTTTTGAATACAGTGAACTCATTGTCATGTTCAACAAACCAGTTAGAGATGATTTGAGCTTTGTGACATGGAACAATATCCTGCTGGAAGTAGCCTCAGAAGATGTTACACTGCAGTTATTAAGGGATGGACATGGTCAGCAACAATCCTCAGGTAGGATGTGGCGTTTAAACGATGCTCAGTTGGTACTAAGGGGCACAAAGTGTGCCAAGAAAATATCCCCCACACCATTACACCACCAGCAGCCTTTCTATCATCTCCAACCAGTCTGGCCGTTCTCCTCTGACCTCTGGCATCAACAAGGCATTTTGTCCCAGAGAACTCCGGCTCACTGGGTATTCTCTCTTTTTCGGACCCTTCTCTGTGAACCCTAGAGATGTTTGAGCGTGAAACTCCCAGTAGATCAGCAGGTTCTGAAATGCCTGTCTGGCACCATCAACCTGCCACGTTCAAAGTCACTTAAATCACAGGTCTTCCCCGTTCTGATGCTGTTTGACCTTCACCAGGTCGTCCTGACCATGTCTACATGCCTAAATGCATTGAGCTGATTAGATATTTGCGTTAACGAGTTGAGCAGGTGAACCTACTAAAGTGACCGGTGAGTGTGTATATATATATATATATGTGTGTGTGTGTGTGTTTATGTGTATTTCTAAAGACTCCTCAGATTCAAAACTTTTAGCTGTTTGCAGAGTTTGTCCTCATCTTCGTCACAGCTGCATGTTTAAACCTGTAGAACAAGAAAGGACTGGGTGGGGGGGCTTTGTTCAATAAATGTGATGCAGGTTTCATCTGAGCTCAGCTGAGTGGAAAGTTTAAACTGCAGACATGTGACAACATGCAGTACTGAGGGAGGAGGGGAGGAGGGAGGGAGGGAGGAGGAGGAGAAGGAGGGAGGTATCAGGTTTGCTGTTTATTCTTTATGACATTTTATAATGTGAATAAGAAAATTAGTTAATAGAATAAACTGTTTTCTCTGTCAGGCTTCAGGTTGAAACACTTCCTGCGAGACGACGAGACTCTGTCGAGCTTTCTGCTGAGAAACGCCTCCTTCTCTGAACACAGCGTCCAGCAGGTCAGAGAAGCTGACATCAACCTGGAGAGGGTGAGGACGTCTCTGCACATCTGATGTCTGATGATGTTGAACTGTCTGATGTTGAACAGCAGTCTGGATGAAATCTGAGAATATGAATGAAAAGTCAGACAATATGAAATGAACTGTAAGAATATGGAATAAATCTGTGATCTCCTGATTACGAAGCTGACCTTTGAATCTTCTGTCTTGCCGTATTCCTCAGGTCCTCCTGAAAGGTTTCGGGGTCCACCTGAGGGACATGTGTCCCAGGACGGGGGGCAAGCAGAGTCTGGAGGACTTTCTGACAATCTCAGACCCACAGGTGTCAAAGCTGGTACAGGAAGTCCTCTGTCAGGCCCCGCTCACCTCACTGAACCATGCTGAGGAGCACTTCCTGAACAACCTGGACTTCCTCAAACCCATCCAGGTAAGAGTCCACCTGCTGACTGGTCTCAGGTCACATGGCAGAGCTCGGATTGGTGGAGACATGTGCAAACACAAAGCTGTTTGGTATTTATGGTCCCTGATCTGCATTTCAAAGCTTTTCTACCTTAACAGACAGAACTGATCATGAACTAAAACCTTCCAGAGTTACTCAGCGTGGCCTCATATTATCTGTCTTGAAGACTCTTTAATGTCCGGTAAACACATTTCCATGGAAACAAGATGTATTCACACATACAGATAAAAACATCATGTCTCTGAAAGGAAAGTGTGAATGAGGGCGTTTCACCTGGATCACACTGTTCAGGTGACACAAAGTGAAGGTGTGTATTTAGTGGGTAATGTGTGTGTGGGAGGAGGCCTGTCTCGGCCCGTCTGCTCTTTACAGTCTGAGTTTTCGTAGCCTGGAGACCAGTTTGGAGGTTTTTAAGGTTTGAAAGCGAGCTGTACGTCAGCGAGGCCTCGCTTCTTTTGTCTGCAGAAATCTACGAGCTGCTGAGTGACTGTGTGAAGCTCAAACTAACTCCAACTGAACGTTTCCACGGCAGCAGAGAAAGAAACCTGTAAAAGCCTTCACTCCATTCAGAGAAAATCCTTAAGTTTACTGTTTCAGTTAAAGGAGGATCAGCTGTGAACTTTAAAATGTTCTGATAGTTCTGGATGCTGTCAGAGCAGCAGTGCTGAACACAAAGTCCATTTGTTCATTAACGGGTGTTTCGTTTCTCCTCTGACTTGTTGAAACAAACCTTCCTGCTCCTCTATGATGCCGAAGGTGTAACTGAATATTTGGCTCCAGTTATGATGATCTGGTTGTATCTCTGACACAAATAAACCACCATGTAGCTAAATATTATCATTTGCTAAGAATGTGTCTGTCTCCTTGTGTTTCTCAGAGGGACTTGAGGTCCGACCCCGAGGCCGTCAAACAGGTTGCCAGGGCAACCGACAGCCTCCTGGACAGTCTGGGTTCACTGGCAGTCGAGGTAAGAATCACACCTGCTCACCTGATACCTTTGTGATGTCATTTATGTCCAGTGAGAGTTTCTGAGCTCCATCACAGCTGGTGGACAGACGTGTCCTCCAGTGGGCAGATGTGTCAGTCCTCCAGGCCACAGCAGCAGCAGACTGGGGCCACTGGGTTTACTTGGCAGCTCAGAGTGTCTCTGAGGGTCTTTGTGTCTAGATAAAAGCTGTTTTCCTGCAGCAGAGACAGATGAGCTCCCAGCTGAACAAAGACTCCAACATCTCAGCAGGGTTTCACTTCACAGCCTCTCAGGAAGAGAAAACACGAGTCTGAACAAACACTCAGCGCCCTGCGTCCCGCTGACACGCTGAAGATGGCAGGTGGCTGCACGCAGCCTGTGGCGGCCATGTTGGAGGTCACAGCAACACTGTGGAGACTCGTCAGGCTGCACTTATCAATATTCATATCTAATAGAGACACACTGGGAGATGACTGGGAGTAGTTCTTCCAGAGGTTGCAATCTTGTTCTCAGGTTTGGTTCTTCTTCCTTATTCCTTCAGTTTGATAACCAATTAATTTTTATTTATACAGCAGCACATCACAACATTATCTCAGGGCTTCTTCATACAGAGCAGGTCCAGACTCTTTATTACAGAGACCCAACAATCCCACCATGAGCAGCACCAGGAGACAGCGGCAAGAACCAGAACCAGAACCAGGCTCTGGGTGGCCGGTCATCTGGTCTCTTCCAGTTGGGGAGAGAGAGAGCAGGAGGAGAGAGAGCACACAGCAGCACAGTACAGCTCCACATACAGGTGGAAGCAACAGCAGTAGCAATGGTACTGATGTTGACATTAATAAAAATAATAGTAGTATCAATAACAACAGTAACAATAATAGCAGCAGGCGGTCTGCATCCACCACCCAGACTCCACAGATCCAGACTCCACAGATCCAGAGGCAGAAACACTCAGAAACACTCAGAAACACAGCAGCAGAAGGAGAGAGAGAGAGAAAGGGAAGCAGTGGAGTCAGTAACAAGCGTTAACGGGATAAGAGTTCATACAGATGGAGGGAGAGGAGCCCAGTGCATCATGGGAATCAGAGGAAAGTTCAGTCAGAATGACCCAGTTTGTTGTTTTTCACCCCGAGGTTAACACACACACTGGGCTAAATTGAAAACATGTGATTGCAGTGTTTTGTTTGGTTTATGTCAATGCTGAGTCAGCAACATGACAAGTGTGTGTGTGTGTTAAAGTGTACTGTGGTTACAGGATATAGTAATATGTGAATATGAGGCCGGTATGTTCCAGATTCACACGGACTGTTTCACTTCTGCTGAAGCGTCGACCGGCCGTAACCTCCAGCTCCTCCTCCTCCTCCTCTTCCTCCTGAAGCTGTCACCGTCTGAACCTCCTCTTCTCTTCTCACTTTGCTTTCTTCACTGACTGTCAGCTGATTCACACTGTTTCCAAGTAAAACCTGCAGGAAAAGATGTGCAAATTTTTACTATTAAAAGTAAAAACTACATTCAATGGAGTATTATTAGATGTGAAATGTGAAATACATGAGTGGTGTTGTGTTCAGGCACTCTTCGTAAGCTTGTACCTCCCAGAATCCTTTTCTTTAGTCACAAATAACAAAAATATATTTACAGTTTTACAAATAAAGTCATCCAGAGTGGTTTTACTACAGCTGAGACGGTCAGATCATCTTTAATGCGTAGATGCCAAATGTATGTAAATGTATTTGTCATAATTAAACGTTTTGACTGAATATTTGACGACAGCATCAGAAACCAGCTGGATAAATGTTGTGAACGCAGTCATGAAAACAGGAAGTTGTGACAGACTTCGCTTTAGTGTCAGCGATTATTTAGTGAGAGCAGAGGTCAGATTTATTCTGAAGTAATGATTCATGTTGCGTACAGACAGTCGGTCTCTGGTTTTCTGTAAAGTTGAAGTGTTCTGTGCTCGCCTGCTCTGAAAGTTTCAGGCTTGAGAGAAGATGTGTGGAGGTGCAGTTTAAATTGGAGAACATAAAGCAGGTGAAGTGTGAGCACTGAAAGCAGATGAGGTGTAATCCTCCTGAAAGCATTTTAAATGTTAGCATGGCGTAAAATCCCTGTAGGCAGTGGAAGTATCAGCTGAAGAGTAGAGATGAAACTGAAATCTCTGTGTCAGTTGATGTGTAAACTCTGAAAGCAGCTGAACTGTAAATGTAAAAAAGTGCTGGAGTGTCTGTTTACAGAAAAATTCTTTAATTTTAAGATTTATATGTTAAGTTTTATTTGAACCTTTTTGGTTGTGATTTTCATGTCACTTCACATGCTTTCACTTTTCTTATGTTACTTCACTGAATTAACGCGAACAGCCCAGCGGTCAAATTTGAAAGTGAATGACGCAAGAAGAACATGTTCTGTGCGAACACACCTTTAGTATCCAGCGGTTTTCACCCTAACAACCACCCCAAACACCTTAGCAACCGCCTGGAACCACATCAGCCAGGTGTGGTTTGGATTTCTTTCGGAGAGTGCTGACATGATACCTTTTTGTTTTTGGTTCTGATATTAAAATGCAAACACAAGATAGTAAAGCAACACGCCAGCAGCTGTGACACAGGAACCACCAGGCCACTGACACCTGGTCCAGGCCACTGGTCCAGGCCACTGACACCTGGTCAAGGCCACTGACACCTGTTCAAGGCCACTGACACCTGGTCAAGGCCACTGACAGCCACTGACACCTGGTCCAGGCCACTGACACCTGGTCCAGGTCACTTCTGCTCAGGTCTCTGACCAGTCTCACCAGAGCCCCCTGTGTTTTTCTTCCAGTTGGCCGGTATGAAGAGCTGGGTCAAACTGAGGAATGAGATCCTTTTCCTGACTCAGAACGCCACGTCGTCGCCCAGCACCATGTACCAGGCGGTCTCCAGGATCGTGTGCGGTCACCCTGAAGGCGGCGGCCTGCAGATCAAATCCCTCAACTGGTACGAGGACAGCAACTACAAGGCTCTGTTCGGGAACCATAACAGCAGCGAGGACGAGTCCACGTCGCTTTACGACAACTCCTCCAGTGAGTCCTCGTGGCTTATTTACAGGCAGCACACCGGACAGCAGGGGGACTTCCTGTACTGGGGGATGCTGGATTTTGCTAATATAGCTTTTGTTTCCAGTATAGACTGAAGTGGAGAATTTGCAGGTTCTCATACTGTTAGTGATGGAAGGTTGGAGGCGGGCCGTGAGGACACATAGAAACACTTTTAGGGTAACAGAGTCTATTTAACTTGGTGTGTCTGTGCTGCAGTTTTTAACAACAGTCCCATCACCTTTCAGCAGGACAAGAAGTCTGCGTCCTCACAGGCCTGTGCTCTTTACATTGATTAGAAACCACAATGAAACACAGAAGTTAAAGTTCAAAGGTCAGAGGTTGAATCTGTAGACACTTTGTAGAAACCTGATCACAACATTCAGTAATTTAAATGAGTTCACTGTCAGATTCTGGATCAGTTTGGGTTTGTGTGTGTTCCAGCTCCGTACTGCAACAATCTGGTAAAGAACATGGACTCTAACCCGATGTCCAGGATGATCTGGCAGGCTCTGAAGCCTCTGCTGATGGGGAAGATCCTGTACACCCCCCACACCCCCGCCACCCAGAGGGTCATCCACGAGGTATGGCATCACTTCCTGTCTCTTCACTTCCTGCAGGAGGAGCGGCCTATTCTCACCTGTGTCTTTATCTGCATCTGTGGTGCGTTCAGGTAAACCGGACCTTCCAGGAGCTCGGTGTGTTCAGGGACCTGGGTGGGATGTGGGAGGAGATGAGACCCAAAGTCTTGGACTTCATGGAGAACAGCGAGCAGATGGACGTGATCAGGGTAAACAGGCTCCGCCCAGCACCTCACCTGTTCTGACTCTCCATCTTCCTTTATTTTCTACTCTTTACGCTTTACTTTGTATTTGGGTCAGTTCCCACAGGCCGGTCTCAGGTTCAGCAGAGTTCCACACAAACACAGCAGTTTAAATAATGCAGGATCAATAAAACAAAGTAAGATGAAAAGACAGATTACAGAAAGTTGCAATGAAAACTAAATGAAAAGCAACAAATCCTCTGTCACACATGTGTGACATTCATCAGGTTCTGTTTTAGCGTGTTGGACACACGCCTTCAGTCACAGTTCAGGTCCAAGGTTCCTCTCAGCTCACAGTTTGGTGTCCTGTAGTGAATCATGTATCGGACTGATCGGTGTTTGATCAGTGGTCATTATTTATCCTGATCTGACCCTCCAGACTCTGCTGAAGAACAACATCAGTGCCAGCTTCTTCCACGCTCAGCTGGCCAACACCGACTGGACCGTGGCAGACGTCTCCAACTTCCTGTCCAAGCAGGTGCAGGACCCACAGTCAGCGGGCGGCAGCCTCACCTGGAGGGAGGTATTCAACGAGACCGACCAGGCCATCATGAGTATCTCCCGCTTCATGGAGGTCAGTGTTTTAGGCATTTACAGCTAAAACATGTCACTTTATGTACATTTTTCTCCATTGACGACCTTTAGTTCAAGTTCAAGTTTCAAGTTTAATTGTCATATGCAGTTTAACACAGGGGTCAACATTGCAATGAAATGTGCCGGACGAGAGTCGGCCAGCTCAGCAGTAACAAACACGATGTGAAAACAAAACAAAGAATAAATATACTAAATATGAAAGAAAAAACTAAATATAGGATGCTAAAATTTAAAGTACAAAATGTACAAAATGTAAATTACAGGATAAAGGATAACAATATTGATAAGTCAAGCGTAGAATGTTCATTATTTACATGTAGTGACAGAAGTGTGTCGTACAGGTGAGAGGACGCAAACCTGACAGCTCACTGACATTGTTGGGATGGTAGCGGTGATCCCTACATGTTTAACAGTTTTAATGTTGACATTAACTTTGGGTTATGGATATGGGAACAGTGTTACAGCCTTTCATATGCATCAAACTGCAGATACATTTAGTGAATATCACCGTGATTCTGTTCAGTATTCTGGCGCCGCTGAGAATCTGATCTGATTGGTATCAATGTAATCAGGCTGCGTTATTACTACCAATTCAGTTCAGTTTTATTTATAAAGCGCCGCATCATAAAGTTATCTCAGGCCTTCTTCATACAGAGCAGGTCCAGACTCTTTATTACAGAGACCCAACAATTCCACCATGAGCAGAACTAGGAGACAGTGGCAAGAACCAGGACCAGGTGAGAGAGAGAGAGATGTGAAGCAATATTAGTAGTAATGGTCTAGAAGTTAATGTTAATAAAATTGACACTAATATCAATATAAGAATGGTATTAATAATAATCCTCTATGTGGAGTTTGCATGTTCTCCTTGTGTCTGCATGGGTTCTCTCTGGTTTCTCCGGCTTCCTCCACCATCCAAAGTCCTGCAGGTTTGGTTGCCTGTAGGTGTGTGTGTCTATGTGTCAGCCAGTCCAGGTGTACCCTGCCTCTCGCCCTACGCTACCTGGGAACCAGCCCTCACGGCCCTCTGAGGATAAGCAGTATACAGTGCCTTGCAAAGGTATTCATACCCCTTGACCATTTCCACTTTCTGTGACATTACATGCAGAAGCTTAAATGTATTTTATTGGGATTTTATGTGCTAGACCAACACCAAGTACAGCATTGTTGTGAAGTGGAGGGAAAATGATCCATGGTGTTCAAGATTTGTTACAAATAAATATGTGAAAAGTGTGGCATTCATATGTATTCAGCCCCCTTTACTCTGATACCCCTAAATAAAATCCAGTGCAACCAGCTGCCTTCAGAAGTCACCTAATCAGTAAATAGAGTCTATAGAGACGTATCCCAAGATTTGAACATCTCACAGAGCACTGTTCAATCCATCATCCGAAAATGGAAAGCGTATGGCGCAACATGCAAACCTACCAAGACGTGGCCGTCCACCTAAACTGACAGGTTGAGCAAGGAGACTCTGGAGGAGCTGCAGAGACCCACAGCTCAGGTGGGAGAGTCTGTCCACAGGACAACTGTTAGTCGTTCACTCCACAAATCTGGCTTTATGGAAGAGAGGCAAGAAGAAAGCCACTGTTTAAAGAAAGCAATGAGCAGTTTGCCACAAGCCATGTAGGGACACAGCAAACATGTGGAAGAAGGTGCTCTGGTCAGATGAGACCAAAACTGACCTTTTTGGCCTACATGCAAAATGCTGTGTGGCAGAAACCTAACACTGCACATCAACATGAACACACCATCACACCGTGAAACATGGTGGTGGCAGCATCATGATGTGGGGAAGCTTTTCTTCAGCAGGGACAGGGAAGCTGGTCAGAGTTGACGGAAGAGTTGGTCTAGACCTGCTCTATATTAACACGTGCTATGAGATAACTCTGTTATGATATAGCACTATATAAATAAAATGGAATTGAATTGAAGTGAAGATGGATGGATCTAAATACAGAGCAATCCTGGAAGAAAACCTGTTAGAGGCTGCAAGAGACCTGAGACTGAGGCGGAGGTTCACCTTCCAGCAGGACAACCACTGTAAACATGCAGCCAGAGCTACAATGGAATACAAAGCATATTCATGTGTTAGACTGGCCCAGTCAAAGTCCAGACCTAAATCCTGCTGAGAATCTGTGGCAAGACTTGAAAATTGCTGTTGACAGACGCTCTCCATCCAATCTGACTGAACTGGAGCTATATTTACAGCCTCTAGATGAGCAAAGCTGGTAGAGACAAACTTTCAGCTGTAATTGCAGTGAAAGGTGGTTCAACAAAGTATTGATTCAGGGGCTGAATACATAAGCACGCCACACTTTTCACATATTTATTTGTAAAAAGTCTTGAACACCACTTATTTTCCTTCCACTTGACAATTCTGCTCTACTTGGTGTTGGTCTATCACATAAAATCCCAATAAAATACATTTAAGTTTGTGCTTGTCACAAAATGTGGAAACGGTCAAGTGGTATGAATACTTTTGCAAGGCACTGTAGATTATGTCGGATATTACTAAAAATAAGAGCAATAACAATAACAGCAGGAACATGGTGTCTGCAGCCGCAGATCCAGACTCCACAGCTCCACCAGTGATCAGGTGGGCTGTGCAGACCATGCAGTGACCAGCTGTGATTGGTGGGTAAAGTTCACATGACCCGACTTCTGTGTGTGTGTGTGTGTGTGTGTTAGTGTGTGAACCTGGACAAACTGGAGCCGGTCTCCAGTGAGGAACGGCTGGTCAACCGGTCTATGCTGCTGCTGGAAGACAGGAAGTTCTGGGCGGGGATCGTCTTCCCAGACATCGACCCCAACGCCACAGAGCTGCCGGCCAAACTCAACTACAAGATCCGCATGGACATCGACAACGTGGAGCGAACCAATAAGATCAAAGACGCGTAAGGAAACACACACACACGCACACACAGATGAAAGTTTTCCTGTTCCTGAATGGTGGGAACGACCTCCGTGACCCTGAACTGACGCCAAAAACAACAGCAGAGATGCCTGAGAGATGTGTTCGTCTACAGTGACTACCCCCCCCCCCCCATTTCTTTTATAAAACCCATCATCTTAAAGAGATGCTACCCTACCAACGGAGCTATAAAGGGGCTAAACATACATCACCTGGTTACAGTTCCCATAAACAGGAACTCAACGGACACAAATGAACATGGAACTATGAAAAAGGTTTCCTCATGGAAAAACAGTCAAACCATGGAACTACAAATAGGGTTGCTGGCTCCTTCAGGGAGAACATAACCAACATTAGATCTGGTTTCTGCCAACACAGCAACACTGCACCTTTACCTGTAGTCTATGTACAGAGTGATGTCAAGGTGGAATGATTTGACCTGGTTCATGCTGAAACTCTTAAAAATGTTGAAAAATGTTGTAAAACTCTTGAAAATAGTAACAGAGCTGAAGCCCTCCACATGTTGCGTAGACCCAAATCCAGCTCCCCTTCTAAAAATGACTTTTAAGTC
Organism: Gadopsis marmoratus; assembly: GCA_036023855.1. Taxonomy (NCBI): domain Eukaryota; kingdom Metazoa; phylum Chordata; class Actinopteri; order Centrarchiformes; family Percichthyidae; genus Gadopsis; species Gadopsis marmoratus. The sequence continues at coordinate 1,988 of JAVQJF010055838.1, read as the reverse complement.
TGTATTTGAAGACATCCTTGCAGCTTGGCGTATTCTGATTTTAAAACTGCTTTAGTGAAACCTCTTTGAAATATAGGGAACCTGGATATTTAACACCAGCAATATTACAGATTTGAAATCTCCCATTTTTAAGCAAAATGTTAGAGAAACCAGTTTTTATTGGCTAAGTAACTTTTTAAACTGAAGCACTAAATTAGAAATGTTTCAGTCAGGTTTTAGGACACATCAGAGACAGCCCTGCTAAAGTAGGAAACAATATCAGAACAAATCTTGACAGCAACAAGCCGTCAATTCTGGTGCTGCTTGACCTGAGTGCTGCCTTTGATGCTGTGGACCACCACATTCTTTTAGACAGATTAAGTGAACATGTTGGCCCCTCTCAACTGCTTTTAACTGCTTTACCTTGTACCTTTTGAGAAAGAAAAAATATTTTACCTATAGATAACCCCTCCTCCAAACACCACAAGGATCAATCTTAGGACCATTACTTTTTAATTATGTTACCTCTGGCAGCGTCATTAGGAGGGTTAGGGCATCTCTTTCCAGCATCTCTTTCCACAGCTATGCTGATGACAGTCCGCTCTATGTGGGCATGTCTTCTGATGACATGCAGCTCTATCTCCTGAAAGAGATGCCTGGAAAGATTTTCCCTTAAACCAGCATCTCTGAAGGGAGAGGGGTTGCAGGGATATTAAATGTGGGCGTGTCTCCTGATGACACACAGCTCTATGTGGGCGTGTCTCCTGATGACACCGGGCCAACTGATGCAATTTTTAACTGTATTTTAAATATAAAGGACAAGAGCTTCGAATGAACACAGGTTTGAGGGATGTAGATATTAAGTCTATTGTCTGTTCCGTTCTTCGGAGCGGACGTTTGCGGTAATGCACCTGGATGCCAACCTTAATAAAACTAGAAGAAGAAGATATAAAGGCCTGGATGTCACAGAACCTTTTACAGCTCAACCAGGATCAAACAGAAGTACTGATCATTGGTTCAAAGGCTCAGAGAGAGAATCTGGCCTCCCAAGATAAATACAATTGGACTAAACCCACGACAAGAAGCAGGAAATCTAGGAGTGATTTTTGACTCAGATTTAAATTTTAAGGTTCATGTACAGAGTGTCACCAAAGCACAACCAAAGGATTTTTTTCATTTGAAGAACATTTCCAATGTTTCTGACTGAGACAAAATCAGAGCACATATTTTAAAGTGTTTACACTGGTTACCTGTTAGTTAATATTTATGCTTATTTTACTTCTTTACTTACTTAATTTATTTTATTAATTTTTTGTTTTATCAACATTTTATTGCTGATTATTTTATTATTATATATTTTGTGTAGTATTTCATTATTTTATTTTTAGGAAAATGTAATTGCTTTAATTATCTTTTAAGCTTTTTTGGAGTTCCTTAGTCCATTTTTAGCATAATTCGTCAATCGGCTTTGAAATGCATTTGATTTGTTGGAATGGTGCTATATAAAAATATTTTGATTGACTGATTGATTGATTGTGGGACTCATCTCCCTTTTAAGGACAAACAGCAGGTCCCCACAATGCAAACCATTCAGTTTGAGTTAAAGGAACAGTTTAACATGTAGTGAATGCCTCTTCCTCAGTCTGATGTTCAGATTGATGCCACTCATGTCTGTAGCTAAATATGAAACTACAGCAGCAGATGGTTAGCTTAGCTTAGCTTAGCATAAAAACTGGAAACAGGGGCAAACTGTTAGCCTGGCTCTGTCCAAAGGGAACAACATTCAATTCAATTTTATTTCTATAGCTCTATATCATAGCAGAGTTATCTCATAGCACTTGTTAATATAGAGCAAGTCCAGACCAACTCTATATGTATAGACCCAACATTTCCACCAGGAGCAGCACTAGGAGACAGGGGCAAGGAAACACTGCCTTTAACAGGCAGAAACCTCGAGCAGAACCAGAACCAGAACCAGGCTCAGGGTGGGCGTCATCTGCCTCCACCGA
>JAVQJF010055836.1:0-37796 GCA_036023855.1 Gadopsis marmoratus | reverse complement strand
ACACACACACACACACACACACACACACACACACACACACACACACACACACACACACACACACACACACACACACACACACACACACACACCTAATCTGCTCTCGAAACAAAAAAGCGGAGTGATTCGCTGCCAACGGGTGAGAAACCTGCACAAACAGCGTGATTCCTGCCAATAAACCAGATACCACTTCTATGGAAACGGGCTACTAATTACAATACTGTTAGCAATAGTAATAATATATTAATCATAATAATAATAACGAATCAGTGACCATAATAACAGAACTATGATGCAATAACATGCTACTGATAATGTTTCCAATCCGGAGACATTAACAGAATATGTGGGCAAGTAAAGTCATTCTTTTGTCACTGCTCACACACGTGTGTTGGTACGATATACGACGAAAGAGGTTATTGCATTTAAACTAGTCTAATATCCTAAACTCTAGTGCGCCTGTGTGGTTTCACAAACGGCAAATAGGCAAATAACTGGCAATTGACTGGCAACGAACGTTTACATTTTCACTTACTATATAATAACACTAACAATGCTGACAATGTAAACATTATTGGGCTCTTGCCAACAGGGCTGCTGCTAACAAATATGTTCACGATCGATTATTTCGCCCATCATTTTATTGATTAATTGCGTCAACGTTTCAGTCTATTCAAATATTAGAAAACACAGAATAAAACGCCCATCCCAGTCAAAGATATTTATTTTGCAAAGATGTAAAAAAACTGGGGGGAAAGGCAGTAAATCGTCACATCTGAGAAGCTGGAGCCAGAGAATGAGCAGCATTTCCTCTCTGTTTTTATAGGAAACAACGTCCAGAACAACAAACCAGGAAAACAGCTGCCAGTTGTTTCTCTCTCGAATGACGACGACACGATAATCGATTAGTGTTTCAGCTCTAATTACAGTCATGACAATCCCTCAGCATGCGCAGTCTCAAGTCAACTCGAAATAACTTGTTTCCTGACACCTACATGTTTCTCTGCGGGATGGTTGGAAAACGCCTCTGTCCTTCTTTGGACTAACTCGACTCTTACATGTTATAAATATTACGTTAATGCCCAGGTTTTAAATGCGGCTGCATTTTTAAGTTTAATATAACAACAATGTGGGATTTTACGTGGTTGTGCTTTAATTGCAAGCGAACGCGTTAAATAAAGAAAACCTCCAACACGCAATGACGCTGGGCTTGTTTAGCTGTCCTCGAGCTCCCCCTAGTGGGTCAGACATGTACTTCGGGTCTAAAATGCCTACTTCATAGCATCCAGTGTCAGGGTAATTTAGATGTACTAGCTTGAATCTAAAGGCATCTTTTCATAATGGAAGGGCCTCTAATGCACCCGGGTGATATAATTTAACACCGTCACAAAAGGAAAAACTGCTGCTTGATTGACAACACACCTTGAAACTAACTGGGATGCCAAAATAAAGACAGCTGATTAAAACGTTGTGTGTACCAAAAGACCAGTAAGAATATTTATTTTTACAGCTACTGCTAAAGGTGCTAAAGTTACACAGAGAAAAACTGAGTCAATGTTTGGTCCTTTTCAGAGGATTCCACTGTTAAAAAGTAACTTCACACTACATCGTTTTCAAGTTTCACATACACGTGCAGTCACTTTATTACACCATCAGTTGATCTTGGCCCCTTTCTATAATTTCTCCAATCCGGTGGCTTTCTCATTTAGACCCCCCCCTGACGTTACAGCTCGGACGTCAGCTAACACACCAGCCCTAACGCATGTAACATTTAGCATGTTAATTATGGAGGGGGGAATATTAAGATCCTACGTAACAACACTGTATAAGCTCACAATGCTCTGTTTAATGTTAAAGTAATTGTTCACAAACATTTGGACTTGTATCAAAAATTTAGTGTCTAGATGGGTTCATGTTTCAGATGTCTGCGAGCTGTTATCAGTTCCACCAAAGAGAGACTTACCCTCTAGACTTCCGAGATAGTTTCATTTGAATAACTGTTGAAGGCCCAAAGAGAAAAAAAAAATATTTCACACGCTAAAAAGATTAAGCCCAAAAAAATGAATACAAGAAAGCAGATCTTTGTTTTTATCCCATTAATCACCTCACGGCCCCTCAGATTTATTTTGCCCGACCCTTGGGAGCCCACCGGACTAATGTAGTTACAACAAGCTCCACCGTGACCAGCTACAACAGTGAAATATTGCTTACACACTGATGCATTACGTTTAACAGTCTAATATGTCTTAGATCTTGTAATAATACAGTAAATCACTCACAGGGGCCATTTTTCTGCATAATGAGTACTTTTACTTTTGATACATTTTTCTCACAATACATCAGTGCTTTTTCTTAAGTAAAGAACCCGAGTACTTCTTCTACCCCCGACACTGAAGCTAGAAAGTAAAATGGGGATTTTACATGTTTTTTTTCTTGCAATAGTCGTCACTAATGGTTTGTAATTCAGGGAGTCGAGGATTCGTGGTCAGCGGCTCCATTAAGTCATAAAGAGAGCTTCAGTATCAGCTGTAAGCAGCAGCTGGGACTTTAGTTGAAGACACTGTACATGAATTAAGGCCATCATTGGTATTTGTTTAATCTGCTGAGTGGGGCATTTCAAACCAGAACCCATCCCATTAACCTCTGGCAATTGGTACAGTGCAGTTTGTGAGTTGATGAGCTGGTCGGCGCAATCCGTTCTGAGAGAGACTATGCTGAATACGATAATGGTGATTTTTAAAAGGCTCTTTTGAAATGTTGTAATCAAAAGCTAATCCATATAAGTAATATGTGTTTAGTTGCAGTGTGATAGACAAGGAATATACAGTATAATGAACAATATACAGTATCCAACACAATAACCCTGACATGAGAAGATTAATGTTTATTGATGCATTTTGAGGCTGCAGTTTGTGTGGTTGTATTGGACAGCTATATATTCTAAGGTACATTTTCCCACCACATTACAATGGGAGAGACAAATGGATTACTCCGTACCTGTTTTATTGGATGTCATTAGATTTTACGCAGGTGTTATGAACACAAGCATCTGCAAGATAATAGAGATTCAATTCTCTGCACCATAGGACACCATTTATAAAGGGTTTATACATTGTAACTAATGCCTTTATTAATAATGAATTTACTAGAATGTATTACTGTTCCAAGTCACTAATTTGAGCAACTTTTGGGATGCCAGGTTGTGAAAAAGCTCTTCATGATGGGTCATTAATATTAAAGTCATTAATAAATGCACATCAATCTTTCACTTTCTTGCATGTCTGCAGATATAAATATTAATATTTTATTAATACACATTAATTAAGTATTCTTTCTGCAGAGAAACATGCTAATGAAGTAATTAATAAAGGGGCATGTGTTTCTCATTTTATAATAAGCCATTAGCGACAGTTAGTACAGTAAGTCAATCAATAGTCCATCAAGTCTGCAGTAAATAGCTAATAAAGGGGTTTTGGTCCTGATGCCCTGCAGCTCTTTTCCAGAAGGCCAGAGTTCAAATGGTCCATTTGAGGGTCTATGAACTAATTCATGTGCAACAAAATCTCTTAATTCTCACTGAGTGAAACGTGAGATGAGTCCGCTTCGGTGTGTCTAGCCAAATGTCCCATAGACTGAAGTGAACAGAAAGAGTCCAGCTGGAGGATAAACAACCAGCCAGACTTTTCACAACCTGGCAACCCAAAGATTGTTCTCGGCGTGGCTTATAACTGATGTCTAAAGCACAAGTCACCACTAACTGGAGAGTGGTGGCCCACCAAATTATCTCTGAGAAAAAGATGAAACACTCGTTCACTGTCGCGCAGGAGGCTCGAAAAGAACAACATGTTTTAAGCTGTTACACTCAGCACGCGTGTGCAGTGTTGCAAATGGCCACGAGGTGTCCTCGTCGCATTGAAGACTGATCGTCTCCTCGCGTGTTTTGCGTTTCTCGTGCAGGTAACCTGCTGCCATGTTACCCAACTGACTCACCGCGTCAACAGGACGCACAAAGCTTTCTTTTAATACCCATTAAGGATCAACGTAACAGGTTTATAAAGTCAGTCTCTCTCACGCGCACACAAACCATTTTGCCGACGACAATAAAGACGCTAGAAAACCCCGCCACTCCCCTTCACGTGTGCCTGGTCTTTCACCGAGGGCCGGTTACAACGCGACTGTGATCATTTCTCCATCCGAGGATCTGAATCATCGGACCAGCTCATGTCAGTGTGTGTGATCAGCTGACTGCTGCATGGTGGAGTCCTCCTCCACCCGACTGGAGCGCAGCGACACATTTTCCAGCTTCCCCACTTTCCCGAGAAGGTGAAGCCGTTGGAATAATAAGGCGAAGCCGTTGGAATAACAACACCGCCGGCCGCCATGAGACGAATAACGGGGAAGGCTTCGGATGAAACTTTGATCGAGCTGCAGACCGCGACGGAGTCACAGACTGGAGGTAACAAGAGTCACTAACCTTCAACAGCGTCATGGGGAGGCTTCTGTCTCCGGACAAGCTGGGATGTTTGTCACGAAGGCGGCGTGCTTGTAGTAGCTACACTCTTATTTTGATGCATCGGCCGATGCCTTGGACTGAGTGAGCTACAGTCAGCCTTTGGAAGACCTTACACTCATGTTCCAATTAGAGCCTCTAGAAAACCATCGCAGCAAACCATAAAAACATGGAATAAAGTCCAAATTCAGCAGGCAAAGTGGAAAGCTTTTTGTAGTCAACTAGTTATTTTGGGGCTCTTCCATATCATTTGGTTACTTGGCTTGTGTAGATTTTGCCCTGAGTTTAATTAAATCGCCCTTTTAAGGCGTGTTGTTGACTTTCACTTTAGATAATGATTCCATCATCTCTGCTGTAGGGAAGTCGTTTACTAATGTCAGGCCCCCGTCATCTTTTATCATCAGCTTTGTATGGCGATGCCGATCACTGCATTTGCATTGTTGTTAAGAATGTTATTTCCTTCCACTTTCTACCACGTACATGTGTCCTCAGCACGATTGTGTCACACCTGAGCAGGAAGGACTTGGAGTCATTGGCGTCGTCTCAGTCAGAGGTCAGGGCTGTCAAATCCCAGTGAAAGCTGTAGCAAAGGGACAAACCCACCATTAACAACAGCAAAACTAACTTTCAACACGTATAAAAGGGTTTGTTTTCGCTGATACGCGTGTGTCATTATGCATCAAGCTAGCAGTGAGCCCAGTCAGATCAAAACAGACATGCTGGGCATTGGCGTGCGCTCATGTGTGCTCGTGGGGGTTTTTTAGTGTTTTGCTTTACATCACAGGAATGTCCTTCGAAACTTGTGACCGTGGCCATTTCCCAAACCGAGGCAGATTTCAGACAGATTTGCAGGATCTGGGTTAATTAAAGTCACACCTAGCAGAAGTCGTGGCTGTAGACCTCACTGAAGCAGAATCTCCCAGCCCAAGAAGCGTCTTACGCTCCATGTTTTTTGATTCGATGTAAATTTAAGGTTGACAGAATGACCAGAACTGGAGCATGCGAGTAAACAAATACATGTTTCCTCCTTTCTGCCGTCTGTCAAGTTGTGTGTCCACGTCTAATAGGATTGCCTCTTCTTTGCTCAACAGCGAACCACTTTCTGTCTGTGGTTTCAGACAGCATTCTCACCAGAATCCATCTGGAGGTTAACAGTCTGGACAGTTCACCCGGTCGCAGATATGCTTTCAGACGTTAGTGGGATGACATTTAATTGGCTCGCCATCATTTGTTGTTTCCAGGTACAGAGATCCCTGAGGACACCAGAAAACTAGTCAAGATTAATAGTTTCCACTTCCATGGAGGTCCATATGTCATAAAAGTGGGGGGTTGTGGTCTTGGTCTTAACAATGCATGAATCCAAAAATGTGTTTTTACCCCCATTTCCAAGGAAGCAGATCAGTCTCATGTACACTAATAAAGTAATGGCTCTGAAGTGCCTTGCTAACACAGGATAAGTGCCAACACGCTGAACAGTCGTATCTCCCGTTCATATAGTCCATGTCTCACTTATCTCGGGGACTAAAATTCCTCATTTGAACCTGTCTTATCCTCTCACTGACATTTTAAACTCCATACTCAAATGTGCAGTGGTAAAATCCTATCATTTGCAAAACTACAGCAGCTGAACGATACAGTCCAGTAACTGTGCCATGGGATACATTATGGTTTCCAACAGGAATCCAACTGTATCTTAGAGTATCCTCTGTGCATGGTGTTTATTGAATGATTCCTTTTACCCTTACTCGTCCCCTGCATTGGAAGACTTTGGTACTGTTTTGATAAGGGCAGTGCTGCATTTCAATTCAGAGACTAAAGTTTGCATTTAGTCCTGAAATGAAACTTATTTCTTTTAAAATGGACGATCACAGAATGAGTTCAAATGCACATTTTAAGCACCACTATGACATAATATTTTAAGTGCATCCTAGAAACTCAATTGTTACATTAAGATGTAGTAACAGCACTGTTTTGAATGTGATCTGAAGACAGTGATTCTATCATCTCTGCTATAGGGAGATATGTCAGGCTTCATGTCATGTTTTATTCTCAGCTTTGTATGCTGATTACACCTGGATTACAAGCACTTCGGGATCTGGGGGATACAAGCCCCGTCTCAGCAAAACTACTCAGCACAGAAGAAAATCACGAGAGAAGGAAACTTACAATACTAAGTAATTATTTCTGTAGCCAGTCTAAATAAGCATTAACTGACACATTATAGGGCCAACGGTCCAAGACGTCTTAAAAATTACACGTTACAGTAAAGACACTATGGATACAGATAAATTAGTACACACAGATTATTACTCTGGATGTCAGTTTAGTTACTGTCTCTCTCTGATTGGCTAATCATTAATATTTACAGGTTTTCATGTCAACCATTCACCTGGGGGATACAAGCCCCGTCTGACTTGTTCCCCCGGTGATGAACTTTATAACAGCATTGTTACCATGGATACTGTGTGGCTTAGTAATAAATATGAAATGTAAAATAATCATCTTAAAAATATGAAAATAACACAAATATGTACAACTTGCTTACTATCAAATAAAGGTAAAATTACTGACAAGATTTAGCTATTAGACAAAGTAACAATTTAATCTCCAAATTAAGTATTTAATGTAACATGCAAGAAGCATATTTTACATTAAATACAATACACTCACCAATAAAGTAATTTTAGACATCTCTAGCAAAGTAGCTATACTGTATATCATGAAAGTTCTGAAATTTTAGAACGCAGTTGTGTTTTAGGCTTCTTAACTTTTCTAATTCTATTTATTTTAAAACGAATAAAATGTGTCGACTTTAGTGTAAAAATCTGTAGTTACGTATGTTATAACAACAACCAACCTCTAGCTCACCTGTGTCGTGACCCTACATACTGTATGTCTAACAGCTGGATGGAAGATCATTAAGGGAAGTGAACAATAAAGACAACGAATTCCCGCAGCATTCATGTTGAATCACAATGTGTGTTGCGAACATAATGAAATCTCAATCAGACTTTTCCCATTTGTAATTCCACGCTCTTTACTGTGTTAAACGGGGAGTTGTTAATAAAGATATGTGCCTGGTATCTAGGTTGAGCTGAAGGTTAATAGACTGTTGTCGCTCTTCAAAGGCTTTGTTCAGGTGCTTATCAGGGCAGACCTTCAGCCACATGTGAAAGAAGAGGAAGAGGTCTGTCCTCACCTCGGTATATATGAGTTTGGAGTGTATTTCCTCATTCACAGCTGCCCAAACACTGATTTCTAGACAGTCATGTCTGACGTCCTACTACTGGATGAGCACCAGACGCACTGTGCATACGATGTGGTATATAAATGCAGCAGGTTCTTGGTGTCATCTTCATTCAGTTACTGTGTTTTGGACTCAAAGCTTCTCAGTAGCATGCCATCAGTGGTTTTTTTCGTGCAATAATTCTTATCAAATCATATTTTAAGGGATTTGCTTCCATTTAAGTTGACCTCACTATCTGTATTTGCAGCCTAGCCGATGAAATCATCTTCCAGTCAGAGGTGAAAACGGAGCCAATGAGTTGCTATGGAAACAGGCCTTGTAATTGTATTACCCCCTTTGATGGAGGCATGATACTAAATAAGACATGGAAATGATCCAAGATATCCTCTCAACAAACTAGAGGACAACTGGAGTGCAATTGTTTGAACTCATTTTTTATGTTGCCAGAGCAAGTTTCAGGCTTCATTTTTTGGGGGATTAAAATAAAGTGTTCTGGTCTAAGTTTAGAACATGGCGTGCATATGTCTCCCCTCTGCATTGACCTATTTGCCTGGCCTTTATGTACACTGATGTCACTTAGGTGAGAGAAAACAAACACTGTGAGCTGTTTATGGAATAGCTGTGTTTGTAGGAACTATAATTGTCAAATAGTCTCTTAATAAATGTTGCCTCACAACCGGGCCAAAGGTTGCATATCATGCAAACAAGAAAGTGACTTCCTGTGTCCTAATCACACACAAACAGTAATGCTTTCTTCAAACAGGCCTTCCTCAACAGGCTATCAAAGATATCAGACATGGTATTTTAAGTCTGTTAAATTGTGTCTTATGAAGATAAAACTTTATCCCCCTCTACCCTGCAAATGAACTCTTACATAAACGTTTGTGGTGTTGAACTGTCCAAGCTTTCCGGGAATTGTCAGGAAATCTCCCAACTGGAATGACAATATCCTTATGATACGAAATGTATATTCTTCATGACAAAACAAGCTTGATGCAAACACAAGAACACAACTCACAGTTCAAACACTCTACTTACTAAAAAAGACTCCTTACTATTCATGATTCGAAGGGTTTATATGTGGCATTAGTTGATACTGTCAGTCGTATCATATATACATATATACTAAATAGACATTGAGGTGAGTTTGTTGAACTGATGTTCCCAAGGTCAACAATGAACTTTGAAACTCATTGTCATTCATTTTTTGAACTTTTAGCAAAAATGACTCCACAATTATTACATCGATGTGTTTTAGGCCTCAGGTTTTCACTCTAGGGCTTTCATACCAAAATTAATATTTGACTGCAGTAGTTTATGCTTTTATTCCGTTTGTATATAGTTAGCTGCCTCGACAGGAAATGTGGAGAGAGAGATAGAGAGGATGTCTTGTCATAGAAGACCTAGGCCTGGTTCGAGCTCAGGATGATGTGGTTTCACTGTATCGTGGTATGCACCACTTCTGCAGGACTCAGGTGTTTAGGTTTACCATTTAATATTTCAGTCTAGTACTTTACCATTTCATATGCGAGTGCCTGCCACATTTGCCTAATGCACCCTAATAATCAAGACAGGCACTCGGCTTTGACTTTCAGCGTGACCCATTACATTTAGACCAATGTTCTAACCTTTATCACATCAATATTTCATGTGCATCTACATCTACACTCAGCTTCTGCCAAGATGGGACACTGTAGGGCAATCTGTAACATCTTCGTATCACTTCCTCTGAAGAGTTATAAATCAAGTACAAAATAGGTGTATGTGTTCGAGAGTACGCAGGGCGGTCTAGCTGAGAGCCGGCCTCGTGGAAGAGCGACACAAGAGCCGTTATTGGTGCTTTTCTTTTCTGATAGTAGACACCCACACAGCCTGCTTGAGTCATAGTGAAAAAACTATTTGGTTTGTTATTGAATCAAATGTACATAATTTTCAGGTTGTTGCCACTGCTTGTATAGATGCTCTGCTCCAGATTGCCACAGACGATAGGGTTTAAGGTTAACGGTTGTTTATTCTCTCTGTATTAGTTAGAATACGTTGGCCCCGGGCACTGTTTCTACGAGGAGACTCTTAGGTGGATCTTTCAATCACAGTGTCTCAGCACTTTGTAAGCATGCATGTTCACCTCTCCTGACCTGCAGTTTAACACTAACCTGTGTCTATCTGTCTGTCCTTTAAAGATGGTCCCGCAGTGTTGACCGCATTCAGGATAAACCTGCACTCAGGTACAAGCAGATTATGTGGCGCCTGTCCGTCCGTCCTCTCTTCACCATCATCCTCTGCTAGTTCTCTTTTCATCCACGTGCTCTCTCGTCGGGCCGAACTCTCCTCGACAATGCACCATGTTTCTGTTTCTCTCCTGTTCTGTTGATTCTACACTGCTTACCGGTTAGTCTGCTAATCAGACACAGATGTCTCCGTGTCCCTCTGCACTTTCAGCGTTCTCATCTGCAGGGCCCGGCTCCTGGTAATTACGTGTGTTGTGTCCTGTGTTCATGTCAAATCTGCACTGATGCATGCACTCATACTGTAGAGGGGCATGTGCTCATGGTAATGTGGCAGTTAGGGTTGGGCGATTTGACAATGTAGCCTATACTGTGAAGAGATAAAAATTAGTCAACCATCAGAGAATTTCCTATACTGTTCATACTGTGATAGTAACATACTGTGGTTGTATTATGCCATGGTTTTGTAGTACCTTGATCTATAAGGTATTTTATTTTCTGGATTTGCAAAACAGTCCTGTCTGGATAGTATATCCACAAACAATTAGTACTATATTACGTTACATATCAAAATGACAATATAAGGTTACATAATTCCATTTCCGAGAATTTGATCCATATCGCCCACTCCTAGTGTCAATCATACATGCGCACAACTGGAGTACAGTGGTGGAAGAGTTACTGATTAATTTTATTTAAATAAAAGTAGTAGCAATATCACATGGTAAAAACACTCCATTACAATTCAAATGTCCAGTATTCATAATTTTACTTAAGTAGATGTACAAAAGTATTCGAAAAGAATAGAAAAATTAAACTCAAGACAAATGTACTCAAAGTATAAGAAGTACTGATTAGGCGGCAGAATGGCCCCCGTCAGTGTGCTATATCAACCTATATTGATTGATTGTCATTACTGATCATTACTCACATTAAAAGTAGTTTGATCTATAACTGTGTTATATGTTGTAAGCTGGTTATATCTTTATATATACAATTTTGATTTCCAAAGTAAAAAGTAATATTTTCCTCTGAAATGTAGTGGAGCAGGAGTATAAAGCAGGATAAAAATTGTACTCGAGTACATTTTCTTAGTTACTTTCCACCACTGCCAACGCGCTTTCAACCACTTTTTTTTTTCAGAAATATGGTGGCATGTTCATGGTAACTTCTGGATATTGAAAATTATGCATCATGTATTGTGCTTGTGTGTGGATAAGTGGGTCTGTGGGTGGCTGAGATATCCCCTCAAATCCTCTTGTCAGATAAATGCTAGACCCTGGATGTCAGTTCAGAATCAGAGGTGCAGGTTTCCTTTCATAACATTTGTTTTGATGAGTCACTTTGGGATATGGTGAAGAGAGCCGCTCTCTTGCCAGTTACACATGCTGGCATGTAAAATGAATCTGCGGGCTACGAGTGTTCTAGGGGTGCAGCAATGAAAGGCAGGTTTTCTATCCACAGGCGCTGACCGTCTTAGGGAATGGAAACCACATCAGGTTGTAGTGAATTAGGTTTTGGCTTGATTCAGCTGGGGAATAGTGGATTTGTTTGTGCTGAGAGAGAGTGCACAGCCTCTGCTGTTTTTTTTTCTTTGCACCATCGGCACATTGGCACGAGTGGCCTCCTTTCCTGATGTGCTGTTGGCCTGTACTGTACATTTCCTCCACTGATTTTTTTAATTGTTCAGAGTGATCACTCCTCACTGGCCTTCTATATTGGCTAGTGGAGGTGAAGCAGAAATTGTAGACCTGCAGTCTTAGCAACATGGTCAGATATGTCTCTATGATAATTCTTCCAACCAACTGATTCAATACACATGAAGTTGCTGTCTTTAGTACTTACTGTCTGTGCACCTGGTGTAAAATCAGTTTGCCTCACATAATTAGATGGTACCCTTGCCTTGGTTATATATTATTCTTATATTTTTTAAATAGACAGTGGGCAAAGTGTAATTGGGTTGCTTGGGTGGAAAGTGTGTTCGAAAACATGAGCCTGAGTGCATGAGCTTTACTTTTAAACGAGTTGTAATTTAGTTAATTTGTGCCCTCAAAAGCCATGGTTGCAAAGGTAATTTTGCATGAATGAATAATTGTGGTTTGGATATACAGTAGTTATTTTTAGTGAATGAACACCGATACCAATTTGTGTCAATCACTGTGTCTGTGCTATAGTCTGCTGTTGCTGCCCAGTTCTATAAAAGGCAGGCTACTCTGCATGTATGACCCCCTTCTCCATGTATTGTCTCTCTGTGGAAGTAGATATAACACACTGCTGGCCTTTTGCTTCTGTTTGCTCAAGCCAGGCTCTGATAACTGGCTGCGCACAGTTGGAGTAAGACCAAAAAAGTGAGAAAATAAAGGAAAAAAGGAAAAAGCTGCTGAGAAGAAAGAGAAATTCAGCTGTGCAGTCAACTATGTTTCCCACGAGCCCGATGGAAAAATCACACTGTGGCATTTGCACTTCATAATGATATGGCATATTTACATTCCTTCCTAGTGAGTCTCCAGGTGTATAATTGAGCTTCCACATAGAGACACGACAGCCCCTCTCTCATTGGCCCACACTGCTGTCTGTCAGGTATTTGTGCCTAATCAGAGTTGGCTGCCTGTGTGGAAGCTGAAGGAGGCTGGATATCTTTGTGTGGTGACTGTGTTTCATTTACATGAAACGTTCCAGCCTCCCCCACAGGAAGTGTCCACATCCCACCAGGGAGCAGGCAGAGCAATGCAACATGAGCACATTCCCTCTGCCAGATTCTGCCACGCAGGGAGAGGGAGGCACTGCTGGAATGTTGTGTGTCATTGTATTAGAGATGAAGAGGAGTGTGTGTGTGTGTGTGTGTGTGTGTGTGTGTGTGTGTGTGTGTGTGTGTGTGCCTCTGCCTTCTCTCTCAGCTCCTATAAAAGCTTACCAATATGGCAAGAGTCTGTATCTGCTGATGTTGCCAAGAGACCGTAGGATTTTCATTGGGCTCGTTAAATTGAGTTTGTCTGAGATGCATAACAGTTATTGGCCGGCTGATTACTCTTAAAGGGATGGTTTGGTTTTGAATGAACCACGTATCCTGCATGGATATAAACAGAGCTTAACATAACTTAGCTAAATTACTGGCTGTCGTGGGAGAAGTAAAGAAGAATACCTACTCCATTGCGTCAAGGTTGAATACTGCACTGTCTACTTGTTAGGCTAGCATGAACATTTCTCCAAAATAAATAACAATGACATTATTTTTGGAACTATTGTTTTCCCTCGCTGGGTGTGTGGGTGCACGTAAGCAGGAAGGTGGAACGGATGTTTGAAAAGTCGACTTTTTTTCCACTAAGACAGTGTCTTGCATAAAACCTGCAACTTTATGAATATACACATTGCTACATGTAGCTTAATTTGATCAACCATCAGTCTCTGCTATTGACCTATGTTTGATATAGATGCTACTGATCCTACAGCCATCCACCCTCTACACGAACATGACCCAGCAACACGTCTTCAAACTGCAGGCAAAGACATACAGAAGGCCATCCAATAGTTGATACCACTGAAATGTAAAATCAACCAAAAAGCCATTCCTTTATAAGAAACTTGCATGACAAGTGTAAGAGGAAAAATACATAACATGACAAAGCACACAGACACAAAATCGCTAAACATAAAAACATCTTAAAGTAAAGTGCACTGCCTGAACTTTAGTAACAATCACAGTTACATTATAATCTGTTGCTGTCAACAAATCATCTCCCAAGGAGATATGGGAGTGTGTATAATGACCAACACAAACAACAGTAGTTTGTTGACACAACAATCACATATTGCATTACATTATATTATATATTATATTACAAAGTGAAGACTACATTTTGAAATAAGAATAGTTTTGTTAATGCACTCAATTGTATGAGACACTTCTACACAAATGTAAACGAATACATTCTGTACAGTGTATTCTACCTACTGCTTTACCTATGATTGTTGTATTATGTTATTCTTGAACTATATGGCATTTTCTTATTTTTTTGTATTTCTTCTGCAGATGACAACAGTGGAAATGGTGTTCCGTTATCTGAAAGAGCGACACTGCCTGGACATTCAGAAGTAAGTTCCAGTGTGGGTGTTTCAACACACTCACAAGTTGTTCAGGAAGAAGTTTGGGAAATAAGCTTATTCGCTTTCTTGTCAAGAGTTAGACGGGGAAGATCACTCACACTCCTACTGCATGTCTGCGTGGTTCTAGCCTGGCTCTGTCTACCTGAAGGTAAAACAATCTCTATACCAGCACCTCTAAAG
Organism: Gadopsis marmoratus; assembly: GCA_036023855.1. Classification (NCBI taxonomy): domain Eukaryota; kingdom Metazoa; phylum Chordata; class Actinopteri; order Centrarchiformes; family Percichthyidae; genus Gadopsis; species Gadopsis marmoratus. Next base: position 23,530 of record JAVQJF010055836.1, on the reverse strand, counting down.
ATCACAAATTAACAAGTTATATCTCCTTTGTTTAATCCGTACAAAAACTAAAGTATAAAAACAAGTTGTTTTTACGGGGTTAAATGCCAGATGTGAGGGACCAGACAGGAAGGCACGAGGATCCAGAGGCGTTTCCTTAACAAACAGGGTTTTTATTTACCCAAACAATCTTTTAAACAATTTACAAAAATAATCAATAGTTCTAGGCCCATAAAAGCGGTCAACTAAACAACTAACTGAAACAAATTAATGTTCAAACTAACACTGACCTAACATACAAACACCACCGGGGAACATGTATACTGGGTGATCAAACCAGCTTACACACAGAAGGGACTACATAAAACACGTAACACAGTATTTAACTACGAACAAACGAACATCCGGGCCAGTCTCTGTATTGAAATAAATGCTGTTAAACAAAGCCAAAATAATTAAAAAAAACTAAACTACATCGACTTAAATCTACAAACCATTATTTAAAATAACTCCGATCTAGCCTTGAGGTGGTGGGTGCTTGGTACAGTCCCAATTAGCACTTCCTGCTTATAATGCCACTGCTTCCTGGAACCCATCTTTTGATTGCTCACAGCCAGATCACTCCAAGCGCAGGAGCACAGACCCTCCCAGCACCAGTAAAACAAGATGATTTAAGCAACTGAATATAACTTAACATTGTTAACCTACAAAAGCTAAGTGCGCTACAATTGAAAATAATGCAATATCAACAAACGCTAAATAAACCATGAGTATGTTATGACAGAGTTATGTGCAATTATCGTTTCTGTCCATCTAATGTGGTTAATCTGACTAATGTGTGACCAGGCATCGGGTTACTGTCTTTTTTGCCAATTGTGTGTCTGTGGATGTGGTCCTTCACGCTGGACAATTACTTGGCTGGGTGCAGTGACTTGGTGTTTCCGCCACTGGTTGCCTGGCCGCTTCAAGAGCTCAACCTGTTTTCAGTCTTTGCGCTAAGCTACGATACTTGTTTGGTGGTTGTAGCTTCATAGTTACCGTACCGACATAACAGTGGCATCGAACTCTCTGCAAGAAAGTGAATAAGCATACTTGCCAAAATGTTGAACTATTCCTTTAATTGGGAAATTGTTGGACAATATGTATTTTTAATTTGAGCTGTTAAATTCAAAAACTACCTTGCATAAGGCTTTCAGCCATTAATGGAGATGGCTTTTGTTATATTACCAATTTACTTTGTAGCCACAAGATTGTTTATATTTGTGTAATTTTCTAGGCTTAAATGGCTGACATTTTATTGAATCATCACTGAGTCACAAGACCTCTGTCTTCTCACAGCTCTTATTTCTCTAACAGCGAGACATAAATAAACGGTCTCTGCTCAAACAGGAGCCTGTTGTCAGTCTGTTGGCTTTTTGGTGATTATAGTGAGGCCAGCCAGCAGATGGTTTATCCATCTTAATTCACAACACTGATTACTTATTGTTCCTGTGATGTATGCCTCAGCATGCAAAAAAAAAAAGGTGCTAATCTATCAAACACTTAATGTTCTCATTAGGGCGGTACATGACTTAATCTCAATATAATGAGCAGCACCCAGGTCCGTTACAAGACGGTCTGTTAGTGGGTGTGAGGGTCTGATAAACAAGCTGGGCGGAGTTCAGTAAACTACTGAACATAATGGGTACTGAACATGCCGTGGTTAACTCTAGAGCTTTTTCTGGGCTGCAAACATTGACATCACAAATCCAGCTTAAAAATTGAAAGTGGACATTTTTTATGCCATGTTAAAGTGAAGCATGTGTTATGAATAATTCAATTAAACTATAGCCTTTTTATAAGAATATGTGAGCTTTAATAGTTTGAATAAAGTTTGGTATTGTACTTCAAAACATCAAAATAATTCATATGGCAATGTAAAACTGTATATATTAGAAATTGTTCAAATCGGGTCAATTAACTGTGGCAAAGTACATATTTAATTTTGACAAGTTATATACATATTGATGTATTGATCCACATTATTACAAATAAAGACACATTGTATATTCTAGGCGCTTATTACAGTATCACATAATACATTATGAAATATTCTTACTTTTATTTTAATCTTTATTGATATCATTTTCATAATTTGATAATTTCTAGCAAGAGTGCTGATTCTAATAGTAGAAAATAAGATAATAGTTGATGTCTCTGATAATGAGCTTGACGCTAAAAGAAACCTAAAAGACGCTAAATGTTAGTATTGTCAAAACACATTTCCACATTAATGGAAAGAAAATGTATAACTTCAAATAATTTAAAGTTCAGGCGTTAAGACAATGTCTGAAATACAGGAGTTGAGGTAGAACATGTAGAGGACGTTTCCCCTCCACCGTCAACTATTTTTGTGTAATGATGGGCTGTGATTGTACAGTGTCCAGAACTTTCTGTTTTATGTGGTGTTTCTACAGTCGTGCTGGTCTCCCTCTAAATTTTGCTCCCAAGGAAACAACATTCTCTTGAAATACTTTTCAATAGACAAGTTAGTCCCTGGAAACGGTAGCCTACAGTGACCCAAATTACACGTATTATTCTGGGACTGTGTGTATATATGTATATTTATCAGTATGAAAGTCTGAGCCCTTTATGTCTGTCAAAATTATGACCATTTCATTTTTTGCTCTGTCAGCATCTGTTGTTCCGTTTGCTTTCACTTCCCACTCTGAGAAAGCTAAAAAGGTTACTTTGTGCCTGTTGTTCCTCCTTCAGACAGACAAGCTACAACCAAACAAGGACACAGTGTTCTTCAGGGACGGAGTTCGCAGAATAGACTTTGTGTTGTCTTATGTAGATGACAAAGATGGAGAAAAGAAACAGGTACGTGGAACAGAGAGTGACAAGTTGTCGTTAATTGACCACTCGGGTTTTTACAGTGCGGCCGTGACTAACTGTGATGCTGTTGCCATTATTACTCAATTTAAACCCACAACAGAAATACATTGTACTACAAAGAGGAAGTGAAATTCATATGCATATTTGCCACAGCCGCATGACATTTGTGACCTGAAACAATTATTGAAATGAACAGATTTTAAATTATTTTGTTGTGTGCAAGAGTAGGAACTTAGGAGTGGAAAAACACACACTACACTACCTGCTCTGCACCAAACAGCTGACACACAGTTAGCAACTAGCTGCTGAACAAGCATTTAGCAGCTAAAGAGCCAGATATTTGTCTCAGGTGTTTGTGGAGACCAAAAGAGGATATATTGGAAACATTTATCAGGTGGACAGAAACACGACTCAAAATGAATGCTAATGTTGCTTCATAACTGCTGGAGGTGTAAATCAGTGGTGACAATGTTGTGTTCACAACTGCCACCAAGTGGCCATGAAATATTAACATGAAATATATTGAGATTTATTTTGTGGATTAACTTCCCTTACTGATGTTTATTTGGATGATGGACATAATTGTACATATCTAATTAACATTTAGACAAACCGAAGTTTCTGATCAGACTGTATCTGCAGAGACCCAATATTTAAGGACTCAGATCGATATCGGGACCAAAGAACTTTGATTGGTACATAACTGTTACTAGAATCACTGTCTGGCTAACTGTTTACTCACTGTGTGTTAGAGCTGCATCATCAATCAGCGATTAGAAAATGTCATAGCACAGAGACTTCTTTAGTTAAAGCCTTGATTGGCAGAAGTTTCTGCCCTGGTCCTCCTCAACTTAAGCTCCACATTTTCAACTTATTTATACAGGGAGATTTCACTAAGAGCGTTATTCTCCTTGTCAAGAAGGCTGTGTTCACACTCACATATTCACACCTGGAAGCTGCACGGTACAACCACAGTACCGAAGATCACACTGTGCTGAAATATTTAGTTTATATAAATATTTAAACATCTGAAATGAAACCTCCCCTTTTTATCCTCACTTTTAATTAGTCTGTAGCCTTGTTTTTGATAAGTCAGCTGGGAAGTTATTTATTTGGTCATTTTTCCCTGTTGTATTTTAATGTTTGTTTGTCATTTGTTAAATGTTAATTGAATGTATATTTAATTGTTTTTATATAAATCCTGAAGTACTTTGACAGTTGGTATAGGTATTATCATGTGGCCAATTGACTTTTTTCCCCCAGAGTATGGGTAAAGGAGAAAACATGCTGAGATTTGTGTGAGTCTGTGTGGCTCCTCATGCTTGGGGTTTGTGTGTTTATCCACAGGAAAGGAGGAGGGAGTTTGAGGCCAACCTTGAGAAAGCAGGGCTGGAGCTGGAGACAGATGACAAATCAGTAAGCAATTCATCCACAGAGCACCTGCACCACCTGGTGGATAGTTTGCTGAGGCACACTATATTATACAGAAAAAAAGTCTTAAAGGGATGGCTCAGTGTGCACCTTATACTGACATCCACGCAAGTATTTTGAGGAAAATGTGTAAAACGTCTTAACAAATAGTTACAGTATTTTCTTCTCCTCTGTCTATACTTGTTTCAGGACTCTAAAGACCAAAAGACATATTTCTTGAAGATTCATGCTCCGTGGGAAGTGCTAGTCACCTATGCTGATGTCTTAAAGATCAAAGTTCCCTTCAAGGAGAGCGATATCCCCCATGGCCAGGAAGTCCCATTGGAGTGGCTGTCACATCCTTTCCGCCTGCCAGACCACATCATGCGTCCACAACCTGACTATTTTACCTACCCCTTCGACAAGACCAAGGCCGACTTCTTCCTCATCAACGACAAGGATACTTTCTTCCCGCCTTCCACAAGAAACAGAATTGTGAGTATTTCTTCTGTAAAATCATAATTCACTTGTTGCATTGGAAATATCTCTTGGGTATAAGATTTTAGAATTTCTGAACGATAAATCCTTCTACAAGTTAACCCAGTTACACTGTCGCAATTCTTCTGCACAGGCACTGACCCCAGGAGGCTTTGCAGAGACGTTTTCCCTGTTTTAGGGTTTAACAATGAAACAAAATGTAAAATGCATTTAGCGAAAAAGTTCCTACAAATCCAAATCCCTTAATCTCTTGTTAAATCCCATCCTTGTTGTTAGGTGTTCTACATCCTGGCTCGTTGTCCGTACTACAAAGAGGGGCGGAAAGATAGAGAGAAGACGGGAATCAAGCGACTTCTCAGCAATGGGACGTATACAACAGCCTTTCCACCGCATGACGTAAGACACGTGGAAGAAAGAACATATATATGCAGAGATCAAACTTGTCAAAGTACATTTACTCAAGTAAACAGTAATGTTTGGATACTGGCACCTTTCTTTAACACTTTTTTGTGAGACATTTTACTTATTGTACATTACAGAGGGAGAAAACTGTCCATACTACTTATTTGATGCAAGACCTATGATACATGACGCATAGAGTATTTCCTAATTCCATATTAAGTACTTAAGTAATGCTTCCTGGATGACTCAACATTAAAATGCTACTTGTATTGTAAGGCATGATAATTAAACACACTGACATAAGCAGTTTCAGTTCTGTACATTTTACTGTTAATCCTACTTTTACTACTACCTACAACTCCAGCTTTTATTTAAAAAAATAAAATTGTTCAATTGTGGTAAATTGGCCTGAAAAGCAACAGTGAATGCGGGACTTGATGACTTATTTCATTTGTATCATTTGATTTAGTTCCAGAGCAATAATATCTTCAGCAAGGCTTTATTTTCCATCATACTGGCAGTTCACTTGTTCCAAACTAATGACATTATATAGCACAAAACCCCATCTTATCATCTTTGTCACTTGAAGGAAAATGTGTTGGAACTGTTCTAAACATGTTAATATTACTGTAAGGAGGGGTTAAAGGAATAGAACATTTTCAGACACATGCTTATTCACTTTTTTCCTTTAACTTCCAAAGATCTTTGCTGCTCATCAGCTCATGCATGTTGCATTGTTTCTTTTCCTGTCAGTGTCGCTACTGGAAAAGGGCAAGAAATGCTGAATGTGAGAGTGAGCGCTACAACTTGCACAAGCATTGGGCCAGGTTTCTCTGCTTTTACAAAGAGCAACCTCTCAACCTCATCAGGTAAGCAGGCTGTCGTTTGTTTTTAATATTTCTGCCACTGAAGCATGTTGCGTGACAACTGTTGAAATCTGAAAGTTCACTGCTGAGTTTAATGTGCCGTTTTGCGTCTGTTGTTGCAGGAAGTACTATGGGGAAAAGATTGGGATCTACTTTGCCTGGCTGGGCTTCTATACAGAGATGCTGTTCTTTGCAGCAGTCATGGGCCTTATATGTTTCACCTATGGAGTTCTCAGTTATGATGACAACATATCAAGGTTAGTCCCACCAGAGGGCATCAGGGAGCTGATAAAGACTGGCCAAATGTCTATGGACATATGAATATCACTCATATGTGACTGTTGACCATTTAATTTCAAAACCATGGGAATTTATCTGCTGCTGTAGCTGCCTCCACTCTTCTGGGAAGGCTTTCCACAAGATTTTGGAACCTGGCTAAAGGTATTTGCTCCCAATCAGCCACAAGAGCATCAGCGATGTCTAGCACTGATGTTAAGCGATAAGGCCTGGCTCACACCCTGCATTCTAGTTCAGCCCAAAGGTGTTGGATAGGGTTGAGGACAGAAAGAGGTCTTTCACACCAAAGTTAGGAAAAGCATTTCTTTCTGGACCTTGTTTTGTGCACAGGGCGTTATGATGAAAACATGAAAGGGCCTTCCCCAAACTGCAGCCATAATCACACTATTTTATTAAATAAGATTTAAGATTTCACTCAATTGAAACTAAGGGGTGCAGCCCAAACCATGAAAAACAGCCTCAAACCACAAGTACAACAACATGTATATGTGGACATAGGTATCCACATACTTTTAGCCATATCATTTATTAACTCCTATGCATTAAAGCTTCATAGACAAAATGATGGCCTGTTCAAAACTGGATGCTAGATAAATGCAACTGTTTTTAAACAGCCCACTTTCAAGAAATCCTGCTGTGTAATAAAAAGGTAAATACTGCTTTTTAATTGATTTAATTTTCCCTTTTTTTTCTTTTTAGCAAAGAAATATGTGATGCTGAAATTGGAGGCAGTATCCTGATGTGTCCACTTTGTGATAGAAAGTGCCCTTTCTGGAAGCTCAACTCTACGTGCCTCTCATCCTGGGTAAACCATTACTCTTGACATAATACATGAAGAGTATTATGCTAACTAGACAGCGTTTTAAAAGCATCGATAACCTGCAAATGTATATTTCAGATTTTTACTACATGGGTGTGTGAAATAAGTAATTTGCTCAAATATCCACAGTAAGCTGTATCCTGCTGAGTCAGCAGTATGTCACCCTGTTTATGCCCAGCATGTCTTCTGCTTCTCTGAGGAATTTCTTCTTTTCCATATTCTCTCTTCCAGCAATCCCATCTGTTTGATAATGAGGGAACGGTATTCTTTGCCATATTTATGGGGATCTGGGGTAAGTGTCAGTGGATGCTGCTCTTACTGTGTTTAACCTGTGTAGGAGATCCAATTTACTCCCCCTCTCGTGTGACAGATTTTCACAGTTAAAGCCGTTTCACACTGAAGCAGTGACCTCCATCCATACTGTTTCAGCCCAGAACAACTTGCCAGCACAATTATGTTACGTACTAAGCAGTGGGATAGCTTGCCCAGCACACTGTAGGCCAACGGTGCCTAAAATCTGGCCCCTGTTGGAGTGTCTGGAGTCATGGCACAGCTGAAACGCATTGCACTCCTAAAACCCAACTCGGGCAGCCTGTTTTTAGAGCAGAAGCCACAACATGATTAAGGTCATACGAGGTTGTGTCAAAAAAATGGATGGACACAAACACAGCTGCGCAAAGACACACACACAGCAGCATAGTGAGTTCTCATTGTTCAACAAAATCTACTCCCAAAACTAAGATTTTACAGTGTTTTTGTTTCCCGTTTTCAAATCTTTTTGGCAGTAACTCTGTTTTTGGAGTTCTGGAAACGGCGTCAAGCCCGGCTGGCGTACGAGTGGGACTTGGTGGACTTTGAAGAGGAACAGCAACAGCTTCAAATCCGGCCCGAGTTTGAGATCCAGTGCACTAACAGGAGACTTAACAAGATCACCCAGGTGCCTCAAACTTTTCATTCAAACATGGAAATAAACATGACAACTATTATTTACTCTGTGATTCGCAATTAATAAAATGGTACTTACTTAAAAAAACAAATAATACTAACAACTAATCTTTCAGGAAATGGAGCCGTATCTCCCCATCACCAGCAAGTGTGCTCGCTTCTGCCTCTCAGCAGCCACTGTTTTATTCTGGGTAACTGAATGTTTCAATCCATCATGTGTGTTTGAGTATGTGTGTGTGCGCCATTTAAAATAATACATACCGAGTCATTTCTCATGTCATGTCACATAGCTTTACGTGTGTGTGTGTGCTCCCCACAGATTTCTCTGATAGTGGCCTGTATCATTGGGGTCATAGCCTACAGGCTGGCTGTGCACGCTGCCTTTGCAAGTGTCATTAAAGACCCTATGAGGAAGATTCAGTTGGTGGGCAGATTCATCACTCCGCAGCTGGCGACTTCTGTCACTGCTTCCTGCATCAACTTTGTCATAATCATGATCCTCAACTTCTTTTACGAGCGAGTGGCCATCTGGATCACCGATATGGGTAAGGGGATTTAACTTGACGTTTACTGAATCAAAGAGAATAATCAAGAACCTAAACACAAATGGCAGGATTGTACAATAGTCAGATTCATCGCTTTACATCCAAAAAACATGACGCTGTTAACGTTTTACACTGTTCTAGCAGCTGGTGTTGATTGTAACCCGAGGACATCTTCAAACTGTTTGCTCTCTGCAGAAATCCCTAAGACCCACCTCGAGTATGAGAACAGGTTGACCATGAAGATGTTCCTGTTCCAGTTTGTCAACTACTACTCCTCGTGCTTCTACGTGGCCTTCTTCAAGGGCAAATTTGTGGGTTATCCTGGTAACTACTCGTATATGTTTGGCAAATGGAGAAAACTGAGGAATGAGGAGGTGAGTTGTTCTTGCCCTTTTTTTATTACAAACTGAAACACTTAAAATACAAAAGTTACTTTGTATACTGCACTGTGGGGTCTTAAATAGTATTAAAAGGTATTAAATCAGTTTAGCAAACATTAAGCCCCTTGAAAGTATTAAAACATCTTATTCTGCATTTTACGGTATTTTTTGGAACATATTCAAACAGACTGCCTATGATTTAATATAATTTACGGCCAATGTTGTATTTCTTAGGCCAAATAGAAATGTTTGTTAGTGAAAATATTTGGTTAATGTGAGAGTGAGTATGTGACTATTACTTTTAATAAACCTTGCCTTTGGGTTAGTCACTACTTTAACCCTCCTGAGACCCAGCCTATTCATTTATGTCCTCTGTAGTGGACATTGGTTTTTGGTCTATATCTTTTGACTAATTTGAGCTGCCCTAGTAAGTGCTAAATAGAGGACATCCTGGCATTTCCAATGATGTCTCATGTGTTTGGGTGGAATGAGGGGAACATTGTTTTCATGCTGAGACAAAAAAGTTAAAGGAGGACAGTTCTGTAAATGTAAGATGTGTTGCTGATAACCAGTTACAAATTGCGGTGTAAAATTCCATACCTTTTTTAAGGACCTTTAACTTCAGGATTCCTGCATATACCCTGGAGATGCATTTCTTTAAGTAAACATCCCCATAGAAAAAGACAGGTTCATGCCTTACCTCTAACATTTTTACCACAATTGAGGACAGCTTCATAATCTGGTGCTGCCAACAGGAAGTGCATCAAATAAAGTGTTATATAAACTAAAAACCTCTTGCTGTCCTAGTGTGATCCCGGAGGCTGTCTCATTGAGCTGACCACGCAGCTGGTGATCGTCATGGCAGGAAAACAACTCTGGGGCAACATTCAGGAAGCCCTGCTGCCGTGAGTCCACCAAATCTTTGCCCTGACGTCACCTCCTAATAATTCACCTCATAAGCCACAAGAGGAAAGAGGTTTTTCTCATGCATTCCTTTAATTCATTCTTTGTAGAAGCTCAATATGTGGTGTGCACAAGTTATCAGCAAGTAGATTTAACCCTCAATAAACCTAATTTCCTACGATGCAGCTTCAGATGCACACACACGTCCAAATGGAGAGAATTCACCTCAAAGTCATACAGTTAAGATGTTTGCTGCTCTACCTCAAATACACAGGAACTTTAAAGAACAGGCTTAGACAAGGAAGGAATACGCAGATTTAGACCACGTCTGACGTCACCCATGATCAATTACATGGTCATGGGGAAGATTACAGGTTACATGAATGTTCACGTATTGCCAAGAACATTATTAGCTGAATACTGAGGGTTCAACAAATGGATGGCAACAGCTTCACTGAAACGGTACTCATAGTATTTCAGGAACATATGACAAGTTACAATCTTTTGGTGTGTGTATTGTTGAGTGTATTGACAGCTTCTGGTGTAAAATCATGCTTATAAAACAAGCAGTGACCTGAAACTTATTAGACATTTTATAGAAGAATGAAATGCCGAGTAGCTGTCCCAAACTTTTGTGAAAACTTTCAAATGACTTGTTCCCATCAGATACATGTGTGCATTCAGACAAGAGGACTGCAACTATTAATACTGTCGTCACTGTCATGGGCAAACCCCATGACTTTAGTCGGATTCAAACTGTTTGGTCAAGTTAAAATGTTTGTTACCTGTGGGGTGTGTCTCTTCCACTGACCGGGACCTGAACTGCCAAACCTGGCTGGAAGGTTCAACTTGTATAAATAGAAGGGGTTCCCAGGGGAAGAGACCAAGTGGGAGGTAGTGACAGGGGTGTTTTTTCTGTTTGGGGAAATGGCTGTAGAAAAGCACTTTTTTTTTAAGGAAAGATAGTTTAAAATAAACTTAGAGATAGTTTTAGGTAATATTATAGTAGTTTGACGTCTGTTTCTTCTTCATGGGCTTCTTTATAGGTTGATGCGTAACTGGTGGAGTAGCAGAAAGGGCCGACACCATCCTGAGAACCACTACAGCCGCTGGGAGCAGGACCACGTCCTGCAGAACTTCAGCCAGCTGGGATTGTTCTATGAGTACCTGGAAATGGGTGAGACACTTCACCTGCCTTTTGTACAATACAGTGTTCATATCTGGACAGTAGATATGTGAATGTGTGGATTACATTTCCTTATATTCCACTCTCTTCTGTTATCACTAACTGTCTGCTCTGCCGTTAATTTCAGTGATCCAATTTGGCTTCATCACCTTGTTTGTGGCCTCTTTCCCCTTGGCGCCGCTCCTTGCTCTGTTCAACAACATCCTGGAGATCAGGGTGGACGCCTGGAAGTTCACCACCCAGTTCAGACGGCCAGTGGCATCCAAGGCCCGAAGCATCGGAGCGTGGCAGGAAATCCTCAACGCAGTGGCCATATTGTCTGTTGTTACCAATGTGAGTGCTACATGTGTAGGAGTATGTTATTCAGTGAGATTATAAATTGTTGTTCTGTTGATCTTATTAAATAGAAATTCACTGCATTATAGTCCATTGAACTGACCCTTTTTTTGCAGCAATTCTACTTCGGGACACAAATATCTAATTGAAAGCCTTTTGTGCTGACTTTTGTCCCAGGCTTTCATAATGGCGTTCACCTCAGACATGATCCCCCGTATGGTCTACTTGTATGCCTACAGTAAAAGCTCTGGCATGAGGGGCTACATCAACAACAGCCTGTCAATATACAACATCTCACAGATACACGAGGACAACATGCCGGAGGACCAAGGCTACTGGGGTGTTAATGCAACCTGCAGGTATTAAAGCTTAAAGAGCTTGTTATACTTCTGACTTTAGCTTTTTTTTTTACACTTATATAACCCTCCGCTTGTTATTGTTTTTCAGATACCGTGACTACCGTTATCCTCCAGGCCACCAGAGGCAGTACACTCACACCATGCAGTTCTGGCACATCCTGGCAGCCAAAATGGCCTTCATTATTATCATGGAAGTAAGACAACAGCTTTATCCCTGCACTCCTTAACCAAATACTAAATGCTCAGAATGAATTTAGGAAGCTGACATATTTACCACAATTAATAACTCTTTCTCTGCAGCATGTGGTCTTCGTGGTGAAGTTCTTTGTGGCGTGGCTGATCCCGGACGTCCCGTCAGATGTGAAGGCACGGATTAAACGAGAACGTTACCTGATTCAAGAGTACCTGCATAAGTACGAGGTAGAGAGGCTCAAACTCCAGCTGAGTGCTAGTTTCATCACAGAGCCACAGTCGGAAATGTCCTCGATGACAGACAAGCATGAAGTGTTGTCTGAGTGCCTGTAGCTTCTGCTTCACCCCTCCAACTAACCAAACCAAGAATGGACATGTCTGGGAGTCTCACTGAGAACCTCTATATACAAGGGCTTCTGTCTTTGGGATAACAACGCTATTATCTTTTCTTGCTGAATGGACACCAATATTAGGATTTTTATAGAAGCATCAGAAAAACTATTTCAATGCAACATTCCACTTTGTTTCCAATCATCTTCTTGAGCGGGTGAAACATTTCTGTGCCATATAGAAATTGTTGGAAAGTGTTGCGACGGAAAATAACAGCAGAGAGCAAAACGATTGTAAGTGCATCTTGTACAGTTCCCCATGTAATGCCTTCAAGCGCTCAAGTTTGCCATGACTGAAGCAAATCATCTGTTTATGTGCTGATAGGGTTAAATTATATGGTGTTTGGTGTAATTTGCCTTTAAAGAGTTGGTTATGTCATCCGTTTAATGTTCTGCATGTGATTCTTTTAATGAGAATGCGAGATGGAGGACTCGACTGTTTAGGCAAGAAGATCTGTGTCAGTTGTGAAAATGGTCAAAGAAATTCCTATTCTACAGGATGTTTACACATATCATTTAACTACAACTATAGAAAACACTTAGCTGTTTCATGTTCGATATATTTGAAAATGTTATGTATTAAAAAATGAATAGGCTTAATCTTCAGACAGCTTCACTATTTCCTTTTTATTCCTTTTTAAAAATAGGTAGCTAATAATGTTTAGTACCACTGATCTATAGCTGGGCTATGAGATTGATAGTTTCCTTATGTGAGAACCAAGTACCTCCATCATACTGCAACAGTAACATGGTGAGGTAGCAGCTTCAGGCTCCTGCTCTATTTCCAACTTGCTGCGGGACCAATTTATAAGATTTCTATCAACAAGAAACAACTACACGAAGAAAGTGTTGGAGGATCTCCTGACAGATCTCCCGTTTCACTAGAATCAGTTTGTGTGAATGAGTTCAGGCTGATCGTGCGTCGGCTTTGCCCCTCTTTGTGTTACACATGGATAATAAATGGCCTATATTTCTGTTTTCAGATTCCACATTATTGGTGTCTTCATAAACAGTAGTATTAAACAAGTGTAACCTTCATTACAGACAGAGGAGAGGAGCTTCTTCTCATTGGGATACATGTGAGAGTTTCAGTGAAGGGAAATAACTCTAGCTGGTTACTAAGTGTTGCTGTAGAGCCAGAGAATATGTTACCTATTTAAATGGGCTGTAATGCAATTCATTTATTGAGCTGCTCTGTAATCTGAAGCCTTTGTAGTTACTTTATAATCATCTTTTTAAGGTTTTTTTTTAATTCATTTACTTGCAACAACTGATTTATTTATTTTGTACTATTCATCCCTTCATAAATGACTATCAAGCAGTGTTAGTTCGAACTGTTCAAGTACATTTTATGCTATAAATCACTACTTTATCAAGGGACCAGACCAGTAAATAACACATCTGTTGGAGACAAAGATGTGATTGTACTTTGTTACAGCAGACTACAGACTAGTCAAATGGCAGATACAATGCAGCTTTTCTATCTTCTTCAGGTCTACATGCATTTTGATCTTTCCGGGTTTATAGTGAAACGTCTTTGTACTTTACACTGTAAATGATGCAGTTGTGATTCCAGCTATCATCAAATTATATTAGTACAAAACTAAGCCGGGTTTATTCCAATCTCAGGATTAAATAACTTCTGTTTGTTGAGCATCACTTGTCGACACAATGTGCAGATGTCAGATGCGTGCAGGGGGTTGGAGCATCCTGTAAGGCGCATGGTGTGTTTCCCAACAAACAAATGCCTTAAACATGTGTGTTTACTCGTTGTATGATTTTGTAATGAGAACGTTTCCTATGTGAATCCAAAACCTGTCTCTCAACATTTGTTGCTGCTAGTCGCTGCAAAGTAGCTGTTTTGTCTGGTTTGATGTGCATGCATTTCTGTTATCTAAAAATGTTGTCAATTACATTCCAAGTTCACTGAAGCCTATTGTGCAGAAATGCTGTTAAGCTGTTAACATTCACAATAAATAAAGAAATAACTGGTTTTAGTATGAGTTTTTTTAACAGCACAAAACCAGATAACAAGCAAAAGAACGTGACAAGCTTATATATCATGGACCTTCACCCAACTTAAAGATCCCCTCTAAACATGACATGTTGAAACAATGGAATAATATTTTGTGTTTAAGGTTTTTTTCCACAAAAGGTTCAATAAACTATTCACAAGCATGTGTACTCCTCCCGCATGGAAGGATTCAGAATCTACCAATATGTAAACACTCAAAAATTTCAAATGTCTAACTACTGTCTTTCACTACAAAGTCCATTCTCATTATTTCCAATAGCACGTGTGTGAGTTGAGTGAAGGAGGACTGTAAGAAGAAAAAGAAACCAAACTAATATAAAATACACGATTTAGCAAAATACCTATACACACAATGACAATGAGACACCCAAAAGGAACCGAAGAATTCAACACTAATTAGCTCCCAATAATCTTAGAGATTATGGTGCAGTGTCATGTGTGACCACCAGATGGCGCCCCATACCAACAAATGACAAGAAAGACACTGATCGCTTTTCTCCTTTCTCTTTTGTCCTCTAATCGCACATCTAAGACCTATCTCTTGTTTTAATAATAGTAATAATAATAATAATCTTGTTTTTGTAATTATAATATGCATTTGTAGTTTTAGCCCTTTATTATTTGGTTAAATGTGGTCTGCACATGCTGCAGAATCACAGGATATACATCCTTCAAATCCCGCAAAAAGGCTCCCAAAATATTGTTCATGTCTCTGTGGGAAGATGTGGTTTTCGTGGGGGATGAAAATATGAGAGGCGCTTAAATTATTGATGGATTCCTACATTAAGGAGAGGAGCTTGCTGGGGGGGGGGGGGGCACTCCTGCTCACTTGGTTTCCATAGCACCGCCCTCGGGAGAGCTGCAGCTTTCATGTATGAGACTGACTGCCCTTGTTATTTTTCAAATACTTTTTAATCATAAAAACGCCAAATAAAAAAAAATATATGTTATCGAAATACAGTTGTGTTATGTCTCATCTCATTTCGGCTGCGGCATAAAGCGGATTGCGCTATAAAACATTTCTTCGCCCCAGTGTTTTATGAAATTACTCATAGGAACAGACTCATATATATATATATATATATATATATGTATGTATGCATTAACATGTCATAGTTGGACTCTTTTGTGCTGAGCAGCTGGCCAGATGTTGGACGCGGAACTGCTGTCGCTGACCTCGGTGCTGAACACGACGTCAGACGAACCTGCGCTCACCACAGGAGACACCATCCAGCCTCACTGCCTCTTTGATTTATTGAAGCTGCTCCAAACACCCACTTCTGCTTTCTCAACTTTGAGCTTTTTTGGTGGTTGTTATTGCATTTATTTTCCCATTCATATTCTCTCCCCCTCCCCGCCCCCCCCCTTTTTTTTATCTTTTTTTTTTTTCCCTTTTCTCTTTCTTCTTCTCCTTCTTGCTTTGTTGGGGACGCGGGTCCTCCACGACGCTGGCTATCTGTTTCACTCCTGGTTTTTTTCCCCTTTGGTTTCCGTCGTGATGGCATCATTGGCGCGGCTGCTGCGCTGCCAGGCAGGAGACGCGCTGCAGCTGGATGAAGGAGGCGCGCGGCTCGTTTGATTCCCCTTCAACCGCGCGACGGTGTTTCCGCTTTTGCACGTTCGCCGTGAGAATCGGACTCGGCCGTTCGGACCGTCGCCTCCCCGGACTCGCAGATTTGTTAGAACTTCGCTCGCTCGTTTTCCTTGCAGCCGCTGCAGTCGGCCATCCTGCGCAGTGACATGACGACCGAGCAGTAATAATATACAGAAACAGGCCTACACACACACAGAAACTGGGTATGGAGTCGGTGAAGATGAGAGCCACGGCGGGGGTGAAGGAATTCGCGGGGAAGGCCATGGGTCAGATGCACAGGTAAGGACAGGCGGGGTTTTTACTTCTTTTTTATTTTATTTTTTTCTTCCTCGCGCCGAAGTGTGATTATTTGCATGCTTAATTTGAACCGCGCACGAGTCAAGGTGGTGTGTAGGTCTGCAGGTCACCGGCGTGTGTTTTACAACTTGCAGGCTTCTCTAGTCACGCCTCTGGAAGTGAGAAGAACATTATGCAATCACGTGTGTGTGTGTGTGTGTGTGTGTGTGTGTGTGTCCTGATGCAGGGCCTGTACGTGAATCTCATTAGCAGACAGGGACGTGCAGGCCACGCGCGATTTTTTTTGGAGGGCAGTTATTCATTATTTATATCGCATTTCATGTTGTCAAATGCGTGATGTTAAACCCGCAGCCTGTGTCTGATTCATGTAAAAACCACCACTTTGGCCATTTCGACAGACAGGAATTACATGGGGTTTATCTAAGACGCCCTGCATCTGCAATTGGATGAATTAAAATGTAGAACTTCCAGCTAGGTTATATTTGGATTATTCGCTTGTGAATTCATCTTCCATGTCTTTTTTTTTTAAGGCACTGTGGGGGGGGGCATAGCCTGCTTAATTCCTGACATTCTGCAGGAGAAATCCAGTAAAAAAAAAACGAATGCAAATGCTTGGCGAGCAGCAGAAATTTGGTTTCACTGAGGCTTTTCCCAGAAGAGGTGTTTCCTCCTGTAAAAATCAGGCCTTCGATTTCACTGCAAGCCACACACATCAAATTGTATTTTATTCGATCATAATTAATTAGCCCTGTTGCTTTTCAAACGTTTGCACACACAGGAGTTTACCTGTTTCGTTGTTTATATGTGCGTTTGTTTTATCATTTTGCACCCTGAATTTGGCCAAACAACGTGTGGCGAGTAAATGTGACTTTCCTGGAGAGAGAGAGAGAGAGAGAGAGGAAAAAAAGAGAAGAGTTTGAGGAATGCCCACAGACGTGCAGTCTGGAGGCTGGAGCTGCTGCTCGGTCCCGTGAATGCTAATGAGAGAGAAGTGAACGGGCTGCTGCAATGCGGTACAGTCAGGGACGTGCTCGCCCGTTTTCTTGCCATATTATGATCTTAAGTGCGACCACAGATGGACGCGTTTGCTTTCGAGCTCGCTGTTCGTGCCACCATGTTGTTCATTATCTGACAGGAACCTGCAGACGTGAAGCTGCTTAGTGTGACAGACAGACAGACATCTCCAGTTAGGAAATACAGTACGGAGGCCTCACCGCCCGCACAGATGGCTGATTGTAGTGATTCTGCAATAACTGCCTCCTGCATTATCTTGCCAGACACCCAAGCATCCAGCCCGTAACGAAATACAAAGGAACTCATCCGGGCCCCCTTATACAATACTGTCCATCATGGGAGGGACTTTAGATTCCTCCGGGGCGCATCACCTCATGTGATGACATGTTATCAGGGGACACTTGTGTCGGATAACTAGACACTGTCCTCGCCTGGCTGTTGCAGGGTGATGGAGAAGAGGCAGAAAACCGGGGAGGTGATCGAGCTGACGGAGGACGGGCGGCCCCGGGAGGCCGCGGAGAAGAAGCCCCCGCTGTGCGACTGCAGGTGCTTCGGCCTGCCCCGCCGCTACATCATCGCCATCCTGAGCGGCCTGGGCTTCTGCATCTCCTTCGGTATCCGGTGTAACCTGGGCGTGGCCATAGTGGGCATGGTCAACAACAGCACCATCCACCAGAACGGCAAGATCATCATCAAAGAGGTGTGGCGACGGCGGCGACGTAAAAAACTGAAAAAACTCCTCAAACGCAGACCTGATTCTTATTTTAGTGAGAAAACGAAAGGAAGACAGGGGACAATTAATAACGTCCACACGTGAGATATGTAAGGCCTGTCGTCACATTAGGCCATAAAACCAGTTACCAAATCTGTAATGGTCCCCAATAATCGTGGCTGGTGATCTTTTTCAGTATTTAAATAAGCAACTGTGCGCTTGAAATCCTTTCAGAGGTCTGCGATATTTAACAATAATGCCCATGTCGTTAATGCACCAAGGAGGTGATCCGGTTTTATAATGTTGGCTTGCTTTTAGTTCACTCTTTGGATGATATGTGATGCAGCTTTAGATCAAGATCAAATGCACCTCTGCATCCTGCGTATAAAAGCCCGAATCATGTGGACATGTCAGACCTTGATACAAAATATACCCTACATGTCCTGTTTGCATCAAGGGCAACTGTGTGCAAAGTTAAAAGGCACATCTTTAAAAATATGTCTCAACAGGCTACGTGAACTCACAATATGCGCTAACCTATTTAGGCAAAAGGGATTTGTATTTGCGTTTAGGCCAAGACATTGCCCAAATAATCGCAGGCCTTCACCCAACACACAGATATTTAGTTTTCACACCGATTCTCAGCAGTTATTGTTAGACAATGACAGGACATATGGATGATTTTGGGGATCAGATCAATGTCATCTGATCGAAATAAACCGTTGCAGGCCTTTAATATGGAGGCCTATATATATATCATCCATCCAGAGAATCCTCCAACAGAGGTCATTTGACAATATTCATCGTCAGATAAAAACCAACTGGTCCTGTTTTCCGTATTATCTACCAGAAAGCCAAGTTCAACTGGGACCCAGAGACGGTGGGACTGATTCACGGATCGTTTTTCTGGGGCTACATCGTGACACAAATCCCTGGAGGATACATTTCCTCCCGGCTGGCAGCAAACAGGTAGGTGGCTGTGATCAACCACAAAGAGCCTCCAACACAACCACACTCATCTGGCTGTGAAGCATTTGGGATTTTGATTTTTGATTTTTTTAGGCTTTTTGGCATATTCAACGAGATGACTGAGCAGCTGGCTCCCTCTCGTTCTCATTCTTCATTATTTTCTTTCTTGGTTATTTTTTGTAAAAACAATAAAAAATACGTGGGAAACGAAAATGAACACGTGGGGACTGGAATGCATTTAGAAGAAGACAGAAAAGAAAAGAAATCGAACACAGCCGCGGCCAGACAGAACAAAGAAAAACCGGCGTCATTCTTGTTTGAAATATGAGCTGGATGAACATTTGTCACAGAGATCAGCTGTAGACTGAGCATCACTGTGGAGGCAACAGACAGTCCGCCGGGGGGGGCAGCTCCCGGTGTCAGGGCCCTCTGCCACCTGTTAATGAGCTCCCTGGGGGGGGGGGGGGGCTCTCAGGGCGTGCAGACCAGACCCCGTCTTGTCGCCAAAGGCTTTAATTCTCATGAGCGCTGCCTATGCGTCACTCATAATAATTACGATATATTACAGACACTGCAATATTAATACATTTTAGGGGCTGAATGCTGATATAATATGGTTAGAAACTGCTCATTTGATCGCCGCCGGTGACACCAGCATAAAGGCAAAACTCCTTCCGCTTAAACACTAGAGGCCTAAATCTTGAGCACGCTATGGCAATTAATGTTTCTAAATTAAAGAAATAGCCTAATATTACCTAACAACAGACAGTTATAGATCTACATATAGCCATTTTAATATAGGCCTTTATTTTATGTCCCCGCATCCCGGCTGTCTGCTCCTCGTGCTGTTGATTGACACGCGGAAGTAATCGAATCAATTGGTCTCGTGCCCAACAGTAGTCTCGACCGGATTAGGGTTTGCCCCCTCGCGTGCAGATGAGGGGGGCGAGAACGTGACAGAAATGAGAAACAGCTCGTGGGCCCCGGCCCTCCCCGCGCCTGGCTGCACGCGCTCAGCTGCGGTGGAAACGCACAGGATGAAATAAAAAGCGGCAACGTTCTTCCTTCCTGCTGCCTTCAACGACGAAACAAAGCAGTCAGATCGTTTCCTACCGAGTCCTCGCACCTCACCGTCCAAACCGGAAGAACAAGGCGCCAAACCAGTGGCAGACAAGTAGCAGCGTCATAATCTGCAAATGTTGCAAAATAGTGATCAATAAATCGACGGCTTGCGTCCATGTCAATGTCAAATTAAAATGACGCGTCGTTCTTCATGAAAAAACATTGTTTCCTGGCCAGTGCCGAGGTGAAAGTGGTTGCTAAGCGACACGTACGCATCGACGGGACCGTCAAAGGGGCGTTGCTGCTTAAAATATGTATTTATCTGATGCCCGAGGAGCGCGTGTGGTGCAGGGCCAATCAGAACGGAGGACACAAAAGACAAAAAACGTACGAAGTCGACGCGTTCGATGATGATTAAACACAACAGAGGTTTCAACTGTGACAGATTTGTGTTCTTTCCAAACGCAGATAAAGACAAAAGAGATTTTATTTCATGTCAAATATAAATCGATCATCTTTCATGGATATCTTAAGAAATGTAAAGTGTAATTTTAAAAACCAATAGGTTAGGGCCAATAATATCTTATAATATTTTCATGAAAAAAGGGAAAGAAAGGTATATTTCATAATGTGATGTTTCAACACACTTCCTTTTCATGATGGTACAAAGCTGCAATATGTTAGTGACACATTCAGCTCAGTTGAAATAATTATGAGGGGAGTTGATATATATATAACATGCTATTATTAAAACACTTCTTCTCATTTCCAGGGTATTTGGTGCAGCCATTGTCCTGACCTCGACTCTCAACATGTTCATTCCTTCGGCTGCCCGAGTCCATTATGGGTGTGTCATTTTTGTCAGGATATTGCAAGGGCTGGTGGAGGTAAGAGAACGTTAACATAACATTTTTCTTTTCTTTAATAATGTGGATCCAATGTCTTCACGGTTCGAAATCATCACTGAAGGCGTTCTCACTATTAATAGAACTTATAGTTACATATCTCTGATATGAGTTTCTGTTATCATGGCTACCAATAGCTGGGGGTGGGAAATAATACGCCATTCAAAGGGGCTTCCTGCAAATTGTACTCCACGAGAAAGCAAAGGAAAGTCTGTAACGTGCACTGGATATTCAGCCAGAGGAGATGTGAGACGAGCTTTATTGATCCAGTCTAGTGCAGCTGAGTGTTTGTGGGATAGTCCAGCTTCCTTTTTTTTTTTTCATATCCTGGAAACACAACAGCAAAGTGCTGGTAGACAGATAGATGGAAAGGAAAATGCTGATTGGCAAAAGCATGTCAGTCCTCTGGCTTCGTAGTGAAATGTGACACTCAGATATCTGCCTGCTGTATAGTAAATATTGGCATGTTGATGAAATGCGTCTGCTATGGTGAAAGATAGAGAGCTGATACTACAGTTCTTATGTAAATATAAAAAATATCTGGCTTAAGATTTATCATCTTATTTCAACATTTTTGGACAAATGGTATCAAATGCTTAGCCATGTTGGAAGACACTTTTTCTATCAGTAGCCCATCATCATATAACATGTTGCAGCACATCTTTTATTGCAGGCTAAATTATAGTTTTGTGGAGGATAAATAGAAAACAATCTAATATTTCATCCCTTAAAGAATGGAGGCGTTGCACTGCTCTCCGAAGAAGGTCCACGCAGATTGTATTTTACGTCACAGTTTGTTCAGATTAGTGGCTGATGAACATTTAATAGCTGCAGGGCTGCTCTGCTCCACGAACAGCTCATCAGGTCCTCTTCGCTCGTGGCACGTTGCAGTTTGTTCATGTTAATTACGAGGGTGAAAATGTTAATTTATGTCAGTTTTATCTGTTGGTTCATGTTCATATCTAAAAGGGTAATCCCTCATACATTGTTACACTAAATTCATTATAATGCCTTTTTTTAATGTTTGAAATGGATGTGCAAAATGGGGCAATGTATGTATTTATATACATATTTTGAGACCATTATTTACTGAAACAATACTGTTTTGGATCCATCAATAATGGGTGCAAACTAATGAATGCACTCAACCTGTAATTTGTTCATTGCACAAACATATATTTATTTTAGCACATCGGTAGGTTGAATTTAAATCACCGTGCTTGAGGGAATCAATCCCCTACTAGCTCCTGGGATGCCAAAAATGGCTGACATAGAGTGTCATTAAATACCTACATTTCCAAAACAGACTGTTCCTATCAGGAATACTCAACACTCAAAATCTCAGGCCAAAGAACATGGAGTTCCCTTCGGCTGCTGACTGTTTGTACATGGTTCTTCACCATGAGATAATGCAGACTGTTGCTGTGTGTTGTGTTTAGGGAGTGACCTACCCAGCCTGTCATGGCATCTGGAGTAAGTGGGCTCCTCCGCTCGAAAGGAGTCGTCTAGCCACTATCTCATTCTGTGGTAAATAATTGCCTCTCTCAATTTCTCATATTGGCATTTGTAAACCATGTTCAGAATTGATGTGTTGCATATTAATGTACTGAGCCTCTGAGCTTTGACTCTCTTGTCTTGCTGTCTGTCAGGCTCTTATGCTGGTGCTGTGATAGCGATGCCTATGGCTGGGATCCTGGTTCAGTACTCCGGCTGGTCCTCAGTGTTTTATGTCTATGGTAAGTTTGATTGACTGATGAGGGCTTGTGTATGATGAGGGCTTGTGTGTGATACGTGCGCGTCTGTGTCGTTCTACAGGGGAATGCGAGATGAGGTACAATTCTGTGGTGAAATACTGACAAAAAGGGACCAAAAAAATGTTTGGCTAAATGTTTTTAAGCTTGGCTGAAAGTTTGACACTCAGAGAGTCCAGTGAAAGTCAAATGGATTTACCCAGGCAGACTGTGTATTGATTCAACCCCCCGATGTTTTGGTGTGTCAATAAATAACCCCCCCCATATCTCTCTCTGGACTGAATACAGTTAGCTTTCCTGTCTGGGTTTTATTCTCTCAGGCATTTCGGAAAGATCAGGCCACCAAGCCCTCTGTGCGTGTGGGTCGAACCTAGCTGCAGTACTTCATTTATAATTATCTGAAGTTCTGACATGTAATCTGTCCATGACATGCAGGATGCGTCGGCATCTTCTGGTATATGTTCTGGGTCCTTGTGTCTTATGAGAGCCCTGCTGAACATCCTACCATCACTGATGAGGAACGCTGCTACATCGAGGAGAGCATTGGAGAGAGTGCCAAGCTAACGGGTCCTGCAGAGGTGAGGGGGTGCCCTCTTGATAACAACCTAGATTTCAGAAAGACAATAAATATAATTAACTCCACCCAGTACTCTTTGTCTTCAAGGACAAAGGGTTGTAAAGGGTGCCATTTTCAATTCAATTCAATTCAATTTTATTTATATAGCGCTATATCATAACAAAGTTATCTCATAGCACTTGTTAATATAGAGCAAGTCCAAGCCAACTCTATATGTACAGACCCAACAA